>JAVJIF010014470.1:0-129774 GCA_038442645.1 Agave tequilana | reverse complement strand
AATCACGCGATTTTGAGCTTTTTACCCATGCAACAAGTGGTCACAAAACAGACGTTATATTCGTCGTAGAACAAAGATGTCATTTGATGCATGAGAGAAAAAGCTCGGAATCACGTGATTTTTTATTGGTAGCCTAATTAGAATATGTAGATCAAGATAATGGATTGGATCCTTTACAGAATCTTTCCTATATGATTTCTCACAAAGCTTATTTTGAGATTTTCTCACCAGAAGATTTTTCTATGTGTGTGTGTAGACTTGTGTCATTCTGAAAGGAATCGAGGTCGAATCTTTCTTACTCAAATCCAACTATACGACATTCAAATACAAGATCCATTTCGTTGAACTTAATCTATATTATTTCAAGTATCTATAAACCAAAAATCAAGTATTTTAAATACTTTTTGCTCATGCATGAAGTAGGAAAAAACGGACGGCTTAAATAGTGAGTTGGTTAGTTTAACGATGTAGAATATTTGAATCTAACAAAAATTGGTTTGTAGGGGTTGTTAAATGTTTAGATCATGTTCAAATGGCCGGTGATTGAGATTTTTTCCTGCACACAAAATAAGGAATATTAGATTTAGAACAAAATGTGCAAGTGCTCAATTCGAATCCGCGGTAGCAGTGGCTATGCGGGTCGTGATCCTCAGAGGAGGGACTAGCGATAGAAGCGTTTGTAAGTTATCTCTAAAAATTATTTTCTTAAGTTAACAAAAGAATAGTTAAAGTTAAGTTAGGAAAAGCGGTAGATTATGAAGATGGAGGATTAGAGGTGGTATTTATAATGAGATGAGAAAGAAAGAATTGGGAGATGGTGATTTAATCTACAAAAAATAAAAAAAAAGAAAAGAAAAAGAAAAGAAATAAACACTAACCTTAGTTTGGTTGAAGAAAAACGTGAAATCCTAACACTTTCTACCTTGATTTGGAGGCGTTGAACGCATAACCATAGGATCGATCTCAGTCCCCTGTTCGCATTATATCATCAAGCTTGGGCAAGTATGAAGTGATACGTACCTTGAGGAGGAGAACATCACCATGAAAATATCGTTGGCACCACCAAGATTCGTTATACTTGTGCTTTGGAAATCACTTGCATGCTCATCATAAACCAACAGAGATAAAAATAGAAAAAGAGAAGAAAACAAAAAGGAAAATAAAGCAATAACATAAAAAGAAAAGTTACCTTTATTACTTGATACAATGGAAGAGAGAGAAGCATACATCGGTGTCACTCTCAACATAGCCCTCTCCCTTACTTACATAAAAATTAAAAAAGAAAAGAAAACCTAAACTACAAGAAAGAAGAAAGCCAAAACCCTAGATTTGGCCCTCTGGCTCTGGACGCACTTCTCGGTTGCACTGCAGGGGGTATTTATAGGAGCAGAAGGAGGTAGAGTCCCAGTCGAAGTCGTCCACGAAGGCGGTTCCTGGATATGACTGGATTGCCGCGGAAATGCGACTTGGGCCGCGTTTCCGCGGCCTTATGGTGGCGGCTGGCCACGCGCTTTGGCTCGTGGCTTCTCCTGGTCCGTCCATCTGGTCGTTTCCTTCTGAAAGCTGCATCCTGGCTCTTAATCTTTGGATTTGCATATAACTTGGGAATCAAGTTAACTAGATCCCAAATCTTTTATCCACGAATTTGTGATCTTAAATTCTCCTTCTTGGATTTTATCCTCATCTGCAAGTTTTTAGGGTTGAATAGAAGTCTATTCTTCCCTCTTCTTTAATATTTGCAACTTTGGCCCTTGTGTATTTGCAATTTTGACAATTAATATTTGCACTTTTGCACTTGGGCTTGAATATGGGCTTTTGGGCTTCTTTTAGGCTTTATTTATTATTAAAATAAGAACTCAAGGCCTGCACACAATAAATCATAAAATATTATTAAATGTGCAGAATTATATGAATAAATATGAAAATGTGATGGTAAATATAATGATAAAAATGCACTTTTCACTACCAATCACACCCCCACACTTATCTTTTTGCTCGTCCTCGAGTAAAAATCAAAGAGAAAAAGAAAAATTAATCTAGCTAACTCACTTCGTAGGAATCACGGTTGCACTTAGCATGTGCAACAAGCCGTTAAACCCCTAGGTTACCCTAGAGGACGAGTGTTGTCTCGTGAGGGTTTTCAGCGGATTACACCCACAAAATCCATAAAAAGGAAACTATTTGAAATACTTTTGAAAAGACTAAGTAGTCTATAGGTTTTAGGTTATCATTTTATTCATTCTTAGACTTAGTCTTTATAAAGTAAATTGTTTTCATTTTTAAGTAAGGATCAAAATTGAATTTTGTGTATAGTCTTTTTCGTTACCAAAAATCATATGCATCCTTATGAATTTTTACTAGGAATTCCTTGACTTGGACTCTCATGCCTCTATATATTTTTTCTTTTCTTTTCTTTTTTTCTTTTTTTTTAATATGTATAACTCATCTAATTTTCTTTCGTGTAAGCATCAAGGCTTCTTGAGGCCCTCACACCTAACTAATTGATTATTAGATGTGTTACTACATATATTATATTTCATAGTCTTCTTAGGCTTTCTAATCCACCCGCGTAGCGAACTTAAGTCGGTGGCTCCCAAACCGGTCGGCTTTAGGGCACCAGGTGAGAAAACACACCGCGGACTCAAATTCGAGTGAATTAGGCCCCAAAACTAAGGACTTTATTTATTTTATCACCTTTAGGCATGAATACTTAGCTTCTTGAGGCACATGTATGTATCTAGCTTAATTAGTGATATTATTATTATTTTTTTTATAATTTTTTTATGAGGCACAAGGGTCTTTGTCTTAGAATCCTAGATATGCATTAGGTATGCATATTCATTAAGGTAAAAATTAAGACTAACTACTTATTCAATTTCTCCTCCTATACCTAAAATTAAACAATTTATTTATTTTGACCAAGTTTTTAGAAATCCAATCATGATTCTCCTATTATTAAAACTAACTTAGATTTCGTTCAAAAAGATAAGTCAAAATATTATCCTTTTATAACATTTTTTTTTGCAAATTTTGGTTAGTTTCTACCTATGTTAGTATGTTAGTAAAGCCCACCCCCACACTTATCTCATGCATTGCCCTCAATGTATGAATGAATGCATATATGCATGAAAAAGAAGAAGGGAAGGCAGAAGAAGTTACCTCAAGGTGGTGGTTCCGGTGGGTGTCTAATTGTCCACGAAATGCGGCCCAAAAAAGATAACGTGGTAGTTCACGAGACCTACCTTTATTTACCTCTTTTCTATTTACATATTTATAGTCCCCAGTATGAATAGGATCATAAAAGATCCTCTCGTTAAACTTACTTCCTTTACATGACCAGTCCTGGAAAATCATCACAGAGTCATGGTCTATACCTATGTCAATCAAAAGAATGTGACTTGATAGAATGGTTGACTTGGTACTCAAGAATGATCATTCAGGAACTAATACCGACTCAGGAAAAAAACTCAAATCAAGTAAGGGTTCAGGAGTCGGGCTAGGTTCAAGAATTGGGTCCAAGTCAAGAAATTGAAACTCAAGTCCATAATCATTTTCCCACAATTGAATGTGACTCAATGTTGGTGATTCAAGTTCAGGAATGATAGGTGTGGGAATCAAAACTGACTCTAACATATTACCTAAGTCGGGTAACAAAACAGGAGTCAATAATGATTCGGGAATTTGAACTTGATCATAGATTTGAGAATCTAGGTCACATATCTCATTAGTCTCAATCTCATAAAAATTAGAACTTGCCAATTTGTCAAGGGGACTTTCAAAAGTATGAAATTGGTCAAGTTCACTATGATGATCTTCAAAAATGGGTGATTCAATTTCATGATCTATGGGCACAGGAATAAATGTTGGCTCAGAAAGTTGGTCCAAATTGGGTAAGGATACTGGAGTCAACATAGATTCGAAGATGGAAACTGAATCGCAAAGTTGGGGATCGGTTCACATTCATAATCTAATTCAATCTCATTGAAATTAAAACTAGCCAATTTGTCCAAGGATTGAGATTGGTCCAGTTCATATTGATGTGATGAAATTGAATTTTGATCAAGGTCTTCTAGATAGGATGATTCTGGTTCCTATCAACTTGGTTGGTAAGTTCAAGAATGTTTGAAAGTCTAGAAATTTGATCATTCATTATCTCTTGCAATCGATCCACTTTTTCTTCTAACCCATTGAATGGATCATTGGAGGATTGAAACATTGGTGATGTGGGAAAAGACGTGTACGAAGATAATGGTTGAACAGGTGGTTGACCATATGGCTCAGGGGTGTTGAATCCCCATTGACTCTGTGAAGAGTAGTGATGATTATTCCAATCTTGTTCATAGTATTGGGCTGGGGCATGTAATGATTCGGATAAGACCAATCTGGCACACTAGGTTGGTTAGAGTTATGATATGCCGGGTTGGTAATATCCGAAAAAGAGGTTGGTGTATAATTGTTGGCCCAATGGCCTTCCACTCTAGTTTTGATGATGATCAACACTCATGTAGTTATGTTTACTAATATTCTTGTGTTTCTAAGGTTCAGATCATTAACAGGATATTAGTTGGTGATTAGCTTCATCAAGATGATTAGAAGCTATTCTTGATGATTCCGGTGCCAAAGCTTAAAGATCATACCTTTGCACTTGGAGAGTCACGGAGTTTGGACCGAGTCTACTTGAAGATGAAGATCGACAAGAAGACTTAGGTATCTAGTTTAGAGTTTGTGTTTTAGATCCATTTGTAAAGCTTAGTTTAGTTGATATGCTCAAGTGCACAAATCACACACGTTTTATGATTGAGTTTTGTTTTTATGAATAGTTGATCAAAACAAGTTTACATGTTTTATATGTATAGTAGATGTATTCTAGTTATACATACATGGTTTAACTTGCTAAAACAAACTTATTTTGATATCCCTATTCATGTTTTGGAAAAATCAAGTTTGATAAAAATACAAGTTTTGTTTTTGATAAATTTTGCAAGACACAAAAATAAATTGATATGTTGATATATTATCTTGAAATTTTTATCACAGGTGTATGTTTTAATATAAAATGATAAAACAAATTTTGTGAATTTTTTAGAAGTGTTAAAAGATTTTTAGAAAATATTTTACACTGTTTTCTGACCCTGCACTGTGCCTGCCAGGCCAGTTCGGTCGACCGGACCGGTCGACCGCACCAAGTGGCCGGTCGACCGGGTCGGTCGACCGATGTGCACAATCGTGCACGCTGGCGACACATGTAGTCGGTCGAACGGGACCGGTTCGACGAGGTGAGAGCTCTGCTCTCGGGAATTTTCGGTCGACCGGACCGGTCGACCGCTGCTGCCCAACGGTCACATTTTTGACCGTTGGCGGTCGACCGGGCCGGTCGACCGGCAGTTGGTCAGACTGCCACATCAGCCTAACGGCTAGTTTTTCCTAGGGGCTATATATACCCCATTTCTCCATTGTTTTAGACAAGAATTTTTGAGCTAAAAATTTTCAATTTTCTGAAGAGTTTAAAAGAGTTTTTAAAGAGTTTTTAAGTCAAAAAGGTTTCATCTTATTTGTTTTTGGGTTTTTGGAAAATCAAAGAAAACTAGGTTTGGGATTTTGATTTGATCTTTATTTCTATCATATACAAGAGATTTCCCAAGTAGTTTTTCTTTGTTGCTTGTTTCCAAAAACACTTAGTTTCCACACTTGAGCCATATCTTCTATCCTAAACTATTAGGATCTTTGTTTTGTGGAAAAAGAAGAAGAGAAGTGTTTGAGGTTGTTGTTGTTGTAACCTCTTGTGTTGTAAACCTCCTTTTATTTGTGAATCCTCTTCGGTAGAGGTGATCGGAGTGGTATTGGTTTGGATCCCTCAAGTGTGAGGTGATTGGGATTGTGTTTGTAAGCCTCTTAGGTAGAGGTGTGGTTGTTGGTTGACACCTCTAGTGTGAGGTGTTGTGGTTTGTATTGAGAGAGGAGTTCGGTACTCCTTGGGTTGTAAGAAATCCTCTTCGGTAGAGGTTCCCTCGGTGGGAGTTGAGATAGTGGAAATCCTACACGGTGGTGTAGGCGGGGATAGTAGAGCAAGGTGCTCGAACCTCGAAACAAATCTTGGTGTTTGCGTTTTGATCCATTGTCTCTCTAACTCTCTCTCTTATATTTGTGCAAAGTATCATATTCATATCATATCATATTTGCTTGTGTGTGCATAATTCATAACTGCCTTGCATTTATTTGTATTGCTATTCATTCTTATATGCTTGGCTTGATTGTGTGTATTTTATATTGCTTGGATTGCTTGTGTGTGTGCCTAACTTATACTCATCCAACAAGAGCTTCACATAGCACCTTAACCCATTTCAAGGGGAATCAAGGGGAGTTAGTCCAGAGCCTCGCAAGGGGAATTCGGCTACACTTGTTGTATTGTATTAGTTTGTGCATAATTTGCATTAGCTTCCGCATTTAGCGCACTTAGTTTGCATTGAGTTTCTTAGATTAGCAATTACACCTATTCACCCCCCCTCTAGGTGTTTTTCAATAATATGGATCCTCATTAAAATTGAAAAATTATTGTTATAGGCCATATCACACAAAACAAACAAAAGAAAAAGAAAACAAAAAAAAAAACAAAAAAAAAGAAAAAATTTCTAACCTAAGTTAGGGTAGACCTATGACCTAGACGACTCCTAACTGGTTAGACTGTCCACGGGAGGTAGGGTGCAGACTTTGACCACAAGTTAATCAGCCAGGTCAGGGCAAGAGTGGTGGGAGGTTTTCCGTCAAAGACGTTCCTTAATAAAATAACCACCAATCTTCGGGCTTTCGGCCCTCAATCCCCTTACTAGACACTGATTTGGCAGGAGTCAACTTCCAGTACCGTTCCCCCTTAGGATAATCTCCTAATTGAGTCCGAGATGTCCCTAGGGCCAACGTCTACTAATTTAAGTTAGGCTTGGGTTAGTGAGTGCTTGGGATATGATTTTGAGCTAAGGAAGGGTGATGAAATCCCCACCTTATCTTGTTAATGGGTTATGCCCTTAAAGTAAATTTGTGCAAGTGTACAAAATATGTAAATAAGATTCACTCAAAGCATCAACCAAAGAGATGAGTCCTATTCTACATGCAATGCGAACGTACCTTACTCCAGCACACTTCAACAGTAAAAATAAAGGAATTGAAAAGACACGTGCCTAATATGCAAACGTCTAATCAATTTTATCTTTAACAACAAGTATTTTACTGTTGATTAATTAGCAGTAAGCAGGGTATCACAGAACAAAGTTTAACAGAGCAGTAGACAGATATTGAAATTTTCAGCAACCTGCAAAAAGATGGATCAGTAGGGAACTACTCAGGCCGCGGTTTCGCGGCAATTGCCGCGTTTCCGCGGCTCTGAAGTAGGCTCTTGTGCTCTGCTTCGAGGGCAGAGGCACAGAGTTGCTATATGTCCACTTCTTCTGTCAGTTTCCCTGTTCTCCAAACCTACAAACAGAAAGAATAAAAGAATTAGTTAAATTTTTTTTTATTTTTAGAGAAAAACTTACCGTCCCTCCCGGCAACGGCGCCAAAATTTTGATTGAGATTTTTTCCTGCACACAAAATAAGGAATATTAGATTTAGAACAAAATGTGCAAGTGCTCAATTCGAATCCGCGGTAGTAGTGGCTATGCGGGTCGTGATCCTCAGGGAGGGACTAGCGATAGAAGCATTTGTAAGTTATCTCTAAAAATTATTTCTTTAAGTTAACAAAAAGAATAGTTAAAGTTAAGTTAGGAAGAAGGCGGTAGATTATGAAGATAGAGGATTAGAGGTGGTATTTATAATGAGATGAGAAAGAAAGAATTGGGAGATGGTGATTTAATCTACAAAAAATAAAAGAAAAGAAAGGAAAAGAAATAAACACTAACCTTAGTTTGGTTGAAGAAAAACGTGAAATCCTAACACTTTCTACCTTACTTTGGAGGCGTTGAACGCATAAACCATAGGATCGATCTCAGTCCCCTGTTCGCATTATATCATCAAGCTTGGGCAAGTATGAAGTGATACGTACCTTGAGGAGGAGAACATCACCATGAAATATCGTTGGCACCCACCAAGATTCGTTATACTTGTGCTTTGGAAATCACTTGCATGCTCATCATAAACCAACAGAGATAAAAATAGAAAAAGAGAAGAAAATAAAAAGGAAAATAAAGCAATGACATAAAAAGAAAAGTTACCTTTATTACTTGATACAATGGAAGAGAAGAGAAGCATACATCGGTGTCACTCTTAACATAGCCCTCTCCCTTACTTACATAAAAATTAAAAAAGAAAAGAAAACCTAAACTACAAGAAAGAAGAAAGCCTAAAATCCTAGATTTGGCCCTCTGGCTCTGGACGCTCTTCTCGGTTGCACTGCAGGGGGTATTTATAGGAGCAGAAGGAGGTAGAGTCCCAGTCGAAGTCGTCCACGAAGGCGGTTCCCTGGATATGACTGGATTGCCGTGGAAACGCGGCTTGGGCGCGTTCCGCGGCCTTATGGTGGCGGCTGGCCACGCGCTTTGGCGCGTGGCTTCTCCTGGTCCGTCCATCTGGTCGTTTCCTTCTGAAAGCTGCATCCTGGCTCTTAATCTTTGGATTTGGATATAACTTGGGAATCAAGTTAACTAGATCCCAAATCTTTTATCCACGAATTTGTGATCTTAAATTCTCCTTCTTTGGCTTTTATCCTCATCTGCAAGTTTTTAGGGTTGAATAGAAGTCTATCCTTCCCTCTTCTTTAATATTTGCAACTTTGGCCCTTGTGTATTTGCAATTTTGACAATTAATATTAACACTTTTGCACTGGGCTTGAATATGGGCTTTTGGGCTTCTTTTAGGCTTTATTTATTATTAAAATAAGAACTCAAGGCCTGCACACAATAAATCATAAAATATTAGTAAATGTGCAGAATTATATGAATAAATATGAAAATGTGATGGTAAATATAATGATAAAAATGCACTTTTCACTACCAATCGGCCGGATCGAGAATTTTTATCATAGATCTAACCAACTCACTACTTTCGGTCGTCCATTTTGTGCCACTTGATATATAGGTAAAAAGTATTCAAAACACTTGATTTTTAATTTTTAATTACTTTAAATAATATAGATCAACTTCAACGGAGTGGATCTTATATTTGAATGTCATATATTGATATTTGAGTGAGAAGGATTCAGGTTAGATTCCTTCTGAAATGACACAAGTACACACACACACACACTTACTGTGTCTTATATGTTTGTTCACTTTACTCATCTTCTCTAATTAATTAATTGAAAGTTGAAGCTCATCACTTTCTCTCTCTTCTTTGGCACTGGCAGCAGCTAATACACGGGGATGTTGGATGAAGGAGGAGGCGGAGGAATGATGAAGGAGGGTATTTTGGACTATTCTCTGAGAATAAAAATGTTCAAAAAAATAATGGCACTCTTTATAATTTTTTGATGTGTGTCTTAATCATTTCTCTGTGTGCCAATATTTTTCCTCATAGGGTGTGAGCATCGGCGGTTCGGTTCGGGTTTTCCAATTTTGATAAAACCGAACCTAACCGAATAAGGTCATAAACCGAACCGAACTGAACCGACTCGGATCGGTTCGGTTTAGGTCGGTTAATTCGGGTTATCACCTCGCCGTCGAACTTCCCATCTCAACTTTCGCACCTTCTCGTCAAATCTAAGTTGATTATGAATTTTTTTTCCGTGATCAATATTTTTCTCATGCGAACACTTTAAAAAATAAACTAGCTTTTAAAACTTAGATGAACATAAAAGTTCAAAAATGATTTAAGAAAAGCTTTAGAATATATCTACATTAGATATTTAAAAGAGATGCATAATACTCTATTGCATATAACAGAATATTTCAAAAAAATATGAGCGATATGTAAACAATAACCTTAATATTATATAAAAATGTGAACATCTCATGAATTTATTGCTTGAAATGTTTCACTAATTCAAGCATTTTAATGATACTGAAAAGTTAAGGCTGTGTACTCATGACATAAACACAAGCATGCATGACATGACATACATCAACATCATTGTAAAATCATTAATGTTGCTTGTATTGGCTCAAAACTATGCTGGGTTAATTTGGTTCGGTTAATTCGGTTCGGTTCGGATTTCGAAACCCGATACCGAAACCCGACCGAATTTACGCGGTTCGGTTCGGATCAGTTTCAGTTTTTGGGCGGGTTTTTTGGTTTTAAACCGAATTCTGCTCACCCCTAGTTCCTCAGATTGGATCATCCCCCGTTTTGTTTTTGATTTTTCTTTTGATTTTTCTCGTCTAACCCAAAAGGATTTTTCTTAAATGATACAATTTTAAAAATTATTTTAAAAATCGATCAATCCCAAAAACTGATTTCTAACATGCCATTTCGGCGATGAGGCACTTTGCCCTGTCAACATAGTGCCTGCATGGTGGGGTCGGTTTTTCATCACTCGGGGTTGGCAACTCTGGATGAAGATTATATATTATATATATTTTTGTTTATTTATTCTTTGTCAGGGAGTGCCACCAGACAAAGACCTTATATCTTTTTTTTATTTTTTTATTTTGGCTTTATTCGGAGTTGACAACTCCGGACAAAGCACACCAGCGCTTTTTTTCACTAAGTGATTTTTACTCGAGATTCTCAACCCCGACAAATAAAATTAATTTTCTTTTATTTTTTTCTAACTTTTCCATCAGTGTTTTGTTGTGCCCCTTACACCACTCGTTATGCGCAGCAGTTCGCGGAAGAAGAGACACAACAACAACCACCTCTTTGAGGAATCCGCCCTCATGGCGGAGACTCGATTCAGCTGGAGAAACAATCAACGCAGCAGGAACAATACCAATAGAGAAAAGTAATCAACACACAAATTTAACGAGATTCGGCAACGTGTCTACGTCCTCAGGGCAAGGGGGAGAGAGATCTTATTGATTCAACAATCAATACAACTATTACAAGAGAGAAACTTAAGGGAGGCAAGAGATTCTTAGTGATACAATATATGAGGCCTCTAGCCTCTATTTATAGCCACAGAGTTCCTGAATTTATGGAAACCAGGTTGGATTCAATCCCATCCAGAAAAGGAATTCGAATCCTAAAAGTAATATCCAGCCGCGCCTGTTGGTCGACGGCCGATCGACCGGCCCATGCCATGGTCGACCGGCCCGGTCAACCGCGCCTACCCGAGTGCAGGGCCACTTCAGTCGGTCGACCGGGGTCGGTCAACCGCTCCTTCCCGTGCACGCCCGTGCACGTTGGTCGACTGGGCCGGTCAACGGCCTCCTCCACCGGTCGACCGGGAGGTCGACTGGGAGCACTCTGGTCTGCTCCACGCCGTTTCTCGCTCCTTTGTCGTCCGATCTCTGTGCTACCTTCTTCCATCTCCTCTATCTCCTCTATCTCCTCTCTCGCATAATTCTCCACTTCGGTGAAGATTTTTCAAATCTAAGCCGATCTCCAACGTACCCCAGTCTATCATCTAGCGAAATCGATACATGATCTCAGCGAAATCAACACACGATCTTGGCTTGCGCGCACCGAATGAAATCGACACATGATCTCGGCGAAATCGACACACGATCTCGGCTTGGAATCTGTAGCTCAGCTATCCATTGGAATGCACCACACATGCCTCCCAATACTTCACTTTAGGAGAACTTTCATACATGCCGATCTCCGAACGTGGCTCCTACTCCGCAACTTCATAACCTCACGAAGAACTCATCATGAGCCACCACTGACTCTCCAACTGACTAGCTCTATCTAATCTATATGTCTTCAGCTGACGGTCCAACGAAGTCTGAGTAGAGCACACCAAACATCATCATCGGCTTCAACAACTGGATGCACACCACTCCTTATGTAAGCTCAACATTTTCTCACCAGAAGATCAATCTGTTCATCGAGATCACAACACCTCACCTCTACGTAAAGTCCAACTCTTCACCTCTACGTGAAGTCCAACCGGCCACAACACTTCACCTCTACGTAAAGCCTCACATCTCTACGTGAAGCTCCAATCGGCCATAACTCTTCACCTCTATGTGAAGTTCTAAACAGCTTCTCGAGAATCCAAACAGCTTCATACGGGTTGCATCACCAAATGGCTGCGCCTTTACGGCTGCCTAAGTACCTTGCCCAAAAGATCAAGCCAACCGTAGTTCATTTAAATGAGCTCCATCAAGCTCAAGCACTTGTACCTGAATCTGCAGCGGCGAACTTGTCTAGCTGAGTCATATGAACCTCCTCACGACCATCATGGAGAACAACGACCTTTAACTTGAGTATCGCGATCACAAGCTTGAGATTCATGCTTCTTTAACCACGAGCGTGGTTTTACTTTGGTTCCAATAGCTACAAACAACTCGACATCCTCAACAATATCTTCAACCTGTTCAGCATCAACCTTGGCTACATGATCTCCACCCGGTGTCATATCCGATGAAGTCTTCTCTGATGTAGAACCAACTGGCGATGGTGGAGTAGCATCAACCTCTACCCGCTGCGATACTTTTTTGGTCTCCGTCCTCTCCACCTGCTGAGAGACGGTACACTTCAACACTAAAGTCTCTCCAAATGTGACATGCCTACTCAACACGATCTTCTTGTTTTCGGGGCCCCACAACCTGAAGCCATTCCTTTTGACACCCAAAAACACAAACCTCTTTGCTCGCGGATTCACCTTACCATTCTTGGCACTGAAGTAGTTCGTACTTCCAAATTCCCGCAGCAAACCATGATCTTGAGTAGCTTTCCCAGACCAAATTTCTAATGGAGCTTTACCTCCTATCGCAGTCGATCTATTCATGAGATGGCTAGCATACATAATCGCCTCAGTCCAAAACGATTTGTCTAATCCTGCATTAGACAACAACACCGAACCTTCTCCAGCAAGAAACTGTTTACTTCCTTAGCCAACTTATTTATACCTTTTAGGAAGTGAGTAGCAATATCGGTGTTCTGGCCAAATCGTAGGAATTGGTTCATGTCTCTTCAATATTACCAATCTGTATCTCCTTGATCTTCCTACTAATCTGCTTCTCCATTCTTCCTCTCCACTTCACCAACATATCTAGAGCTTCATACCTTGTCTCATGGGATATATCCAACAATGCCTAGATAAACTATCAACAAAAGTGACAAAGTACCTGTGACCTCTAAGCCATGCAGTCTTAGCAGGTCCCCAGACGCTTACGTGAACACAATCAAGAAGACCTTCTGAGCGGTGAGTACTGGTGCTGAATTTCATCTTCTTGTCCAGAACGTTGTGTTCACCTTCTAAGTTGCAGGTGGCAGCACCTTCCAATGATCCCTTCTTTGCAGGAGCTTGCAAAGACCTTTCACCTCCATGTCCGACCTTTACCTGCCAGACCTTCTTGCAACCATCATCTGAAGAACTAAAAGTCTCCACCTGACCTATAACCGTACTACCCTTCAAGTAGTAGAGATTGTCCCAGCGGACGCCCTTCATCATCACCATCGAGCCTTTGATCATCTTGAGAACACCATCTCGAGCAGATATCACCAGACCCAATGCTTCTAAAGCACCAACAGAGATAAGATTCCTTTGAGTTGAGGTACATACCTCACCTCCTTCAATTCTCGTACTATCCCATCATCCATCTTGATACGGACTGTACCCATCCCTTCTATATTACACGGATGGTCATCACCCATGACCGTGTAACATTCATCTAGCTTCTCAAAGCTAGAAAACCAGGCCCTGTTTGGGTACACATGATAGGTGGCTCCGCTATCCAAGATCCACTCAGCATTATCTGAGTTACAAACAGTAGGGGTAGTAACAGAGAGAGTGAATACCGATGAGTCCGAGTTTGATCCATCTTCCTGTGAGGTACTGCCTTGAGTATTGACCACTTTGTAAGATTTGCCTCAGTCTTAGACTCCACCTTCTTACCTTGGCCTTCGGGCATTCAGCTTTCCAGTGTCCTAGTTCCTTGCACAAGGCACACTGATTCTTCTTCAGATTCTGACGCCTGATCTGGACTTTGATCTTCCTCGATCGTCTCTTCCCTTTCTATTGGAACTTCTGCCTCTTGCCTCCAATGCCTCTGCTGTTATGCTTCCCGAAGAAGACAGTCATGTTGGCCCAGAGGCCTTCCTCTCTAGTTTTGATGATGATTAACTCATGTAGTTATATTTACTAATAATCTTGTGATTTAGTTTCAGATCATTAAGTAAGATATTAGTTGGTGATTGCTTCAAAAAGATGAGTTGGAAGCCTTCACTTAGTGATTCCCGTGCCCGAGCATCAAGATCATACCTTTGCACTCGGTGGATCACGGTTTGCGACCGAGTCGACTTGCAGATGGAAGATCATCAAGAAGACTTAGGTATCCTAGTTTAGTTTTGTGTGTTTAGATCCATGTGTAAAGATAAGAATAGTTGATATGCTCAAGTGCTCAACACACACAAGTTTTATGTTTGAATATTGGTTTTTCGATTTTTAGTTTAACCGATATTTGTTTCATAAATAGTTGATCAAAACAAGTTTACATGATTTATGTATAGTAGTCTTTCTATACATGCATGCTTAAACTCTAGACAAACTTATTTTGACTTTCCTATTCATGTATTGAAAAATCCATGTTTGATAAAAATACATGTTTTTGTTTTGGTAAAAATGTTAAGAAACAAAAATGGTTTCATAAGCTTGATATTTGAGTTAAAATGTTTATCACATGTTTATATATCAATGCAATATGATAAAAACATTTTGGGATTTTTAGAGGTTATTAAAAGAATTTTCAAGATATGTTTTTAAAACCAGTTTCAGACCCAAACCTGTCTGTCAGGCCAGGCCGGTCGACCGTGGGGTCGACCGAACCATAGGCCGGTCGACCTGTACGGTCGACCGACGTGCACAGAACCGTGCACATCTGGCACACAATGGGACGGCCGACCGGGCGGTCGACCGTAACTAAGAGCAGTGCTCTCTGTTTATTTCGGTCGGCCGGGCAGTCGGCCGGGTTGCCCCAACGGTCACATTTCTGACCGTTGGCGGTCGGCCGGGCCGGCTGACCGATAGCCTGTCAGGCTGTCAGATCAGCCTAACGGCTAGTTTTATTTTGGGTTATAAATACCCCATTGCTTGGTGTTTTTATACAAGATTTTCTGAGCTAATTTTTCCCTACTCTCTGGTTTTAAAAAGAGGTTTTTAAAGAGTTTAAAGAGCAAAAAGATTCATCTTGTTTGTTTTAAGTGTTTTGTTATTTTCAAAGAAAATAGATTTTTGGGAAATTGGTTTATTGTTCTTCATTTCAATATCTATTTGGTATTTTTCTCAAGAGTTTTTCTTTGATCAAAACACTTGTTTTTCACACTTGAGCTATCTTCTATCCTAATCTATTTAGGATCTTTGTTTTGTGGAAAAGAAAAAAGAGAGATTGTTTGTGGTTGAAAGAAATCACTTGTTGTAAACACCCTTACTTTTGTTGTATCCCTCTTTGGTAGAGGTGATCGGGTGATTGGTTTGCTCCCTCTTGTGAGAGGTGGAGTTTGGTTTATATACCCTCTTCGGTAGAGGTTTTTATTGGTTGTTGTTTGGCTACAGGCCTACCCCTCGGTTGTGAGGCGGTGTTTGAGAGAGGGTTTGGTACTCCCTTGTTGTAACAAATCCTCTTCGGTAGAGGTTCCCTCGGTAGGAGTATAGTGGATTGAAAATCCTTCTCGGTGAAGGCGGGGACGTAGAGCTAGGGGCTCGAACATCGAAACATATCTTTGTGTTTGTGTTTGATCCATTATCTCTAAACTCTCTCTCTTTACATTTGTGCAAAGCATCATTCATTCATATCTTATTGCTTGCATTTGTGCCTTGCATATTTCATATTGCTATATCTTGTATATGCTTGGTTGTGTTTGTGTGCCTCACTTGTACTTAACCACAAGAGCTTCATATAGCACCTCAACCCATATCTAGGGGAATCAAGAGGAGTTAGTCCAGAGCCCTTCACGGGGAATTCGCTATACACTTGTGTGTTGTATTAAGTGTGTTGCAAAATTTGTTTAAGCTTCCGCATTTAGCGCATTTAGTTTTTATATTAGCATTATCACCTATTCACACCCCCCTCTATGTGATTTACAATTGGTATCAGAGCCTACGCTCCTGATACTTAGGCTTAACATCCTAGGAGTGAGATCCTTGTTTGCTAATCTATCATTTGCATTTGCTTGTTTGCACACATATAGTTTGGACCCATGGACTTCATGACCCCACCTATGTTTGACCCTTCCAACATTCTTGTTTGGAAGATTAGGATGTCCGTTTATTTACAAACCCTAGGACATAAGGTTTACCTTGCCATTACCAAGGAATCCTACCTTAGTGATAGCAAGAATATAGGGGCCAATGCACAAGCCCTTGAGGCCATTAGAAGCACGCTTTCAAAAGAATATCTTATGCATGTTTCTAATCTTGATTCCGCCTTTGCAGTGTGGAATAAGTTGACAACAACCACCACTCCGAGCTTCAAATGCCTATCCAACAAGAAAAGAAAACTAGTGGAGATGAATTCGAGCCGCAACAATGCTATACGGTCCAAGGGAATGACTCCCTTGAGGTACAATCGGAATCTCAACTAGATAGTTTTGATGCTAGTTCTTCATGTGATGATTATGATGCCCATGCTTTAAATGAAGAACTATCTATTGTATGTGAAAAATTAATAGAAAAATATAAAATTTTGAAAAAGAAAAGTCTAGGCCTTGAAAAAGAAAATAAAAGTTTGCATTCTAGACTTAACAATATTTTGCAAGAGAAGGTTGAGGTCTATAATGAAAGGGATTCATTGAGATCTCAATTAGAACTTGCACTTAAAGAAAATAAGTTTTGAAAAATAAAAATGATTGTGAAACTCTTTTGAAAAACAATGATGTTTTGTCTTCAAAATTGAATTTGTTTTAAGAGATAATGATTCTTTGAAAAGAGAAATTGACTTCATTTCAAAAGAATTAGAAATTTGTTTAAATAAAATAAATATTTGAAAAATGATATTTCACATGTTTGCCATGCAAGGGTAGTTTCACCTAGATCACCCCTTGCATGCTCCACTTCTTCTAAAATTAAAATTGATATAAATTTGTTGAAGAAGAATATGGATTGTTTGGCTCCACTTTGAGCCATTGTGCCATGAACCATACACGCTTGGAAACTTTATTTCGAAAGAAACAAGTTTCATCTATTATGCATGCACACCCCCCACGGCATACATATGCTCCTCACGGACACCATCATCACATGTATGCTCATGTGTACACTTGTACACATTGTGGACGTAAGGGCCATCTTGCTAAATTTTGCTTTGATAGATTACATGATGTAAATTTAGCAAATAAATTTGTTTGGGTTAGAGAAGGTACTAACCCATGGACCCAAAAGATTATGGGTACCAAAGACCACCCCTCTTGTTTATGATGTAGGTGTGGGCTCTCACATGACGTGAGAGTAGCGGTACCTTGGAGTGGATGCGTTCCGAGCTTCATGGAAATCAATTGGATGCATCACTTTCAAGGGATGTTTGGTGGAGATGACCACCACGTTTTGGAGACAAGGGAAGTTGCCTACTAGGTTTTGGTAACGATTCCTAACTCCTAATTATAGTTTACATGCTTTTCATATTCATTATTTATAGCATGTTTCATTGTTTATTGATTATTATGAAAATGCCATGATTATTAGACTCTTCACACACATGTATAGTATTTGAGACACCCATGTTTGTATGGACCCATATTTAGTGTTCTCACCTTTGTTTAGCTATCATGTTTATCATAGCTTTAATAACATGTGAATTTTCTTAATAATCATGTTTATGTTTATCATAATGATTTATATCGTGTTTTTATGCTTCATGATTTGATTACATGTTTAGATGTTAGTTTTCATTAGAACTAGTGTATATATTTGTGCATATAGTGGGCCACAAATAAATCTATATATGTTTATGCTTGAATGCTTATTTGAACCCATTAGATGTGCTTGTATAGTCTAGTTTTGATGATTCATGCATTTTAAACTTGTATTCCCATTTTTGAATTTGTTTCATGTTTTAGTGTTTATGTTTAACTTCATGTATATGTCCATTTTATCCAAATTATTGTTATACATATACATCCTTTTGAGCCACGTGCCTTCATGCATATATCTTTATGGACTCGTTGTGTTTGGATATATATGTATACTTTAATTTGTATAGGACATACATATACCTTGAAGATAAAATAGTTTTGATGATTTTCATGTTTTCTTGTTTCAAGAATATTGAGCTTATTGTCTATCTTTCATGATTATGTTCTTCACATTGTATTTGTACACTCACATTTATTGTTTACTCATGTGTTTGTTTTCATGAGTCATATTTATGCTTCATTGACTTGAGTGTTGATTATCATGTAGATTTCATGTTTTCATGAAAAATAATTTTGTTTTATTCCTTACTTGAAGGATTTCGTACTAGTTAAAATTTTTTTTCATATAACTAGTTATGGTATTCTTCATATGGTAGAGTTTTTCAAACAAAGCTTATTTTTCAAATCTATTTTTGAAAACCCTACCATCTATGGGCGGTTGGATGGAGATCATGTTCATGTATGCTTTAAAATGAAAATCATTTAAAACTTGAACCATGATTGGGTGGTAGTTATATGAGATATACACTTGATCATTATTGTTGTTTCAATTGGTATCATTGAATTCTTTCAATTGGTATCAAATTTGACCCTTTTTTTTGTATACTCATATGTGTTTATGTATATATGCTTTCAAGTCCAAGAATATCAATTTCAATTGGTATCTATTTTTCATAAATATATATGTTTGTGTTTATGCTAAGCCTTAGCTTCAACTTTATTTCAATTGATTCAATTTCAATTGGTTTTAAACAAGCTTATGCATGTGTTTTATGGTATTTCATAAAGGGGAGAAAATTCGATTTTCATGTTTACAATTGGTATTGGTATTTCCACTCCCTTGCTTTATGATAGAAAATAAAAAATTTTAAATTAATATCCAAATTGATTGTCACCCCTATTTGGTTTTGTTTATTTTTAGACAAAAAGGGGAGAACATTTTTTATTAACCCTCTTATTGATTCATTGTTTCGAATAAAAAGGGGGAGAAAAATTTATTGATTTGGTTTTGCCTTTACCCCTTATTGATGTTTATTTCTTTGTATTAAAAAAAGGGGAGAAGATTTTGTTTTGTTTTGGTTTTTACCCCTTTATTGATGATTTACAAAAAGGGGGAGAATTATTGGAGAAAGATTTTGAGTTTATATATTGATTTTGAGTTTATATATTGAGTTTATATATGCACATATGTTTTTGCATATATTAAGTTTAATTTAGTTTAATTTTAATTGGTATCTAGAGCATGCTTTGTTTTTGAACATTTCATTGGTATCTAGAACCTTATTGTTTATGCACATCTATGCATGTTTCATGTTTATTCATTGCATACTTATGTTTATTTGTTTATGCATTAGTTAAGGGAGCTTCCTTGAAGCTTTACTTTAATCCATGCATATATAACTCCATGAGTTTTGTCATCATCAAAAAGGGGGAGATTGTTGGCCCAGAGGCCTTCCTCTCTAGTTTTGATGATGATTAACTCATGTAGTTATATTTACTAATAATCTTGTGATTTTAGTTTCAGATCATTAAGCAAGATATTAGTTGGTGATTGCTTCAAAAAGATGAGTTTGGAAGCCTTCACTTAGTGATTCCCGTGCCCGAGCATCAAGATCATACCTTTGCACTCGGTGGATCACGGTTTGGGACCGAGTCGACTTGCAGATGGAAGATCGTCAAGAAGACTTAGGTATCCTAGTTTAGTTTGTGTGTTTTAGATCCATGTGTAAAGATAAGAATAGTTGATATGCTCAAGTGCTCAACACACACAAGTTTTATGTTTGAATATTGGTTTTTCGGTTTTTAGTTTAACCGATATTTGTTTTCATGAATAGTTGATCAAAACAAGTTTACATGGTTTATGTATAGTAGTTTCTTTTTATACATGCATGCTTAAACTCTAGACAAACTTATTTTGACTTTCCTATTCATGTATTGAAAATCCAAGTTTGATAAAAATACATGTTTTTGTTTTTGGTAAAAATGTTAAGAAACAAAAATGGTTTCATAAGCTTGATATTTGAGTTAAAATGTTTATCACATGTTTATATATCAATGCAATATGATAAAAACATTTTTGGGATTTTTAGAAGTTATTAAAAGAATTTTCAAGATATGTTTTAAACCAGTTTCAGACCCAGACCTGTCTGTCAGGCCAGGCCGGTCGACCGTGGGGTCGACCGAACCATAGGCCGGTCGACCCGTATGGTCAACCGACGTGCACAGAACCGTGCACGTCTGGCACACAATGAGACGGCGACCGGGCGGTCGACCGTAACTGAGAGCAGTGCTCTATATTATTTCGGTCGACCGGGCGGTCGACCGGGTTGCCCCAACGGTCACATTTCTGACTGTTGGCGGTCGGCCGGGCGGCCGACCGGCAGCCTGTCAAGCTGCCAGATCAGCCTAACGGTTAGTTTGTTTTGGGGCTATAAATACCCCATTGCTTGGTGTTTTTATACAAGATTTTCTGAGCTATTTTTCCCCACTCTCTGGTTTTAAAAAGAGATTTTTAAAAGAGTTTAAAGTGCAAAAAGATTCATCTTGTTTGTTTTAAGTGTTTTGTTATTTTCAAAGAAAATAGGTTTTTGAGAAATTGGTTTATTGTTCTTCATTTCAATATCTATTTGGTATTTTTCTCAAGAGTTTTTCTTTGATCAAAATACTTGTTTTTCACACTTGAGCTATCTTCTATCCTAATCTATTTAGGATCTTTGTTTTGTGGAAAAGAAAAAAGAGAGATTGTTTGTGGTTGAAAGAAACCACTTGTTGTAAACACCCTTACTTTTGTTGTATCCCTCTTTGGTAGAGGTGATCGGGTGATTAGTTTGCTCCCTCTTGTGAGAGGTGGAGTTTGGTTTGTATACCCTCTTTGGTAGAGGTGTTTATTGGTTGTTGTTTGGCTACGGGCCTACCCTCGGTTGTGAGGCGGTGTTTGAGAAAGGAGTTCGGTACTCCCTGTTGTAACAAATCCTCTTCGGTAGAGGTTCCCTCGGTGGGAGTATAGTGGATTGGAAATCCTTCTCGGTGAAGGCGGGGACGTAGAGCTAGGGGCTCGAAGCTTGAAACATATCTTTGTGTTTACGTTTGATCCATTATCTCTAAACTCTCTCTCTTTACATTTGTGCAAAGCATCATTCATTCATATCTTATTGCTTGCATTTGTGCCTTGCATATTTCATATTGCTATATCTTGTATATGCTTGGTGTGTTTGTGTGCCTCACTTGTACTTAACCACAAGAGCTTCATATAGCACCTCAACCATATCTAGGGGAATCAAGAGGAGTTAGTCCAGAGCCCTTCACGGGGAATTCGGCTACACTTGTGTGTTGTATTAAGTGTGTTACAAAATTTGTTTAAGCTTCCACATTTAGCGCATTTAGTTTCTAGATTAGCATTATCACCTATTCACTCCCCCCTCTAGGTGATTTACAAGTCAGTCCTGTCTCCTTGCTTCATAACTCACAAGTGCAGCAGACACCTCATCGTAGTTAAGGGATTGTCTACCATTGAGAAAAGTAAGAGTAAAGGCCTCATACTCTTCCCTAGGAAGAGAGTTCAAAAGAATTACTGCCTTATCCTCTTCACTAGTCTCCACATCCATATTAACTAGATCCGTAAGAAGCTTCACGTAGCGATTCAAGTGTTCATTGACGGAGCATCCTCTTGCATCTGAAACCCATAGAGCTTACACTTTAACTCCAATCGCGATTCTATACTCTTTTCAGATACTTCCTTTACAGGATCTCCCACAGCTGCCTCGCAGATGTCTCATGCAACACCTGATACTTGATGTCTTCTGTCAGACAAGACCTGATCAAGCCGCACGTCGAACTGTTCATCTTGTCCCAATCTTCTTCCGTCGTTGATGCACGCTTCTTCTCCAATTGTAGAGTGTCTTCGAGGTTTGATACCGTCAGCACATCCATAACCTCATACCTCCACATACCAAAGTAGTTCGTCCCGTTGAACTTCACCACATCAATCCTTGGATGTGGATACATGGATTTCATCGATGTACTTTCTCCAGCCATTTTCTCAACTGATTCCTCAAATCAATGTGGAAACAAACAGAGTTAGATAAAATAAACTAGATAAAGATCAGATCTTTACCTCCACGCGAAACCCTCGAAGAGTTTCCGAAGCAATCTACTCCACCAACTTGATTCCTCGATCAATCTTCACACGCTGTTCTGAGATCGACACACGATCCTACAAACAGTCCCAACTCTGATCCGAGATCGACACACGATCTCCGCCAATCAGCAACAGATACCCTTGAATCAACAGATGATCCCACGTCGAACCTGGGATGCTTTGATACCACTTGTTGTGCTCCTCACACCACTAATTGTGCGCAGCAGTTCACAAAAGAAGAGACACAACAACAACCACCTCTTTGAGGAATCCTCTTAACAGAGACTCGATTCAGCCGGAGAAACAATCAACGTAGCAAGAACAACCACCAATAGAGAAAAGCAATCAACGCACAAATAACGAGATTCGGCAATGTGCCTACGTCCTCGGAGGAAGGGAGAGAGAGATCTTTTAATTTAACAATCAATACAACTATTACAAGAGAGAAACTTGAGGGAGGTAAGGGATTCTTAGTGATATAATACATGAGGCCTCTAGCCTCTATTTATAGCCACAGAGTCCCTGAATTTATGAAAACCCAGGTTGGATTCAATCCCATCCAGAAAAGGAATTCGAATCCTAAAAGGAAAGTCCAGCCGCGCCTGTCGGTCGGCCGGCCGGTCGACCGACCCATGCCACGGTCGACTGGCCCGGTCGACCGCGCCTACCCAAGAGCAGAGCCACTTTAGTCGGTCAACCGGGGCCGGTCGATCGCTCCTTCCCGTGCACGCTGGTCGACCGGGCCGGTCGACCGACCTCCTCCACCGGTCGACCGGGAGCACTTGTGGCCTGCTCCATGCGCCGTTTCTTACTCCTTTGTCGTCCGATCTCTGTGCTACCTTCTTCCATCTCCTCTATCTCTTCTACCTCCTCTCTCCCACATGTTTTACATCAATTTGATCTTAACTCTGTTGGTAAAGTGGAGGACTATAGTGGGCAATCCTTTCAAATTTCATAAGTCGCTGATTCGAAATGAGTGGGGATCAAATCCTGGTCACCCACGTGACAAGCGGGAATACTCACTTATCTATTATAATAATCTAATAGCAATAACTTTTCCTTCAACCCAATTGTTTGTTTGGACAAAGAAAAAGTTAAAAAAAAATTCAAATTTCTTTGTCTGGGGTTGCCAACCCCGACAAAGCAAAAACACAAATAAAATAAAAAGTTTTTGGTTTGTGTTGACAACCTCGAATAAAGAACACTTGGACAAAAAAAGCCCAAGAGTGCTTTGTTCGGGGTGCCACCCCTGGACAACGAAACAAAATATTGCTCTATATATATATAATTTTCGCCCGAGGTTATCAACCCCGGACGAAGAAAAAAACCGTCCTCCGCCAGCGCAGGCACCATGTTAGCGAGGTGAAACCCCCCGCCACCGATGTGACATGTCAAAGGTCAGTTTTTGAAAATTCTTTTAGAATTGGTCAATTTTTAAAAAATTTCTAAAAAAACTGGATTCTTTTTTAAAAATTTGCCTAGCCCAAAATATCTGACATATTTTGAACTGCCCCTCAAAACTCTCTGTTTACAATAAGCCCCAAATTTATTATTTTTAAAGTAACCCTCCGAAAATGCCAAAGATACGACTTTTTATACTGGCCAATTTTTGGAAAACAAAACAATTTTTTTTAATTTATATGCTAAAATTTCTTTTCTTATTTCCTCAAAGAGAATGCTCAAAGCTAATTTTTCTTTTTCTTCCTTTTTTTTTTCCTTGATGAGAATATCCAGACAGACATGTTAAAATACACTTCTATTTTCTAAGATTGATAAAAGCAAACCTACCCAAAAAAAAATTAGAAAAAAAAACACATCTCTCAGAGAAGTGATATTCTCCTCGCAATGCAAAACAAGTGTATAAGCATCATTAGTAGAGCTCCATGCTTTCCATGATCCCAAGTTCGAACATCGCCGCGTGCAGATATTTCATTTTCCGACATCAGCCACTGGGTTGACTCTTGGTGTGCTCCCCAGTGGCCCTCAATTCAAACCCGACATCGTCGAATTTAACTAATAATTAGCATTCATTCTTAAAAATTATCATCATACCTTCATTAATTTTGTTCGGCCGTGCTTTTCATTCAACGTAAATCATGAATCGCCTACAAAAATAATAGATAGTTGCATATATTAGCACATACTCCATTTATTCTTTAGTAGTGGTTGTTGTCTATTTATTTTTATCACAACCATCTATTATATCTAAGTGGTTGGTGATTCATACCAAATGAAACCAACACTCATACCCACCCACTTGTTGCTCACGACCAATCATAACCATATCCATCAAAAGACAGGCGAATGTTTAGTTTCATGGGAAGTAAACTCGTTTACGCACGGGGAAGAGAATCTGATTTCAGAAAAAAAATAATGCTTTTTGGAGTAAAAAAAAAAAAAGGAAAATCAATTGACAAATAAGTATGTCCATTCCAACTTCTATTGGAAGAGTTTTTTTTTTGGGGGGGTAAATTACATAAATCCCCCCGCAATATCATGATTTTGTAAAAACACCTATGATGTATTGAAATAAATGGAAAACCCCTTTGTAATATCAAAATAAATAAATAATAACATGTATGATTATGAAATTTAACAATAACTTCTCTCATTTCATTTAATTTAACAAAGAATACTAGATGAGATATGGTAAGAAATCCCATTCATTATCTTAGAAGTGATAAAATTATAAATATTATAATAATATATAGGTGTTTTATGCTTAATTTGATAGTACAATAGTACAAGATGGTTTCTTGTTCCTTTCAATATGTGGTGGGAATTTTTCCCCACAGACGATTGGACACTCCTGATTAATCTTGTCAAAAACACAGAAAAGAAAAACATCTTTCAGGTCAGGAGCATCGGTGTGGTACCGACTGAAGACCATCAGGTCTGAGAATTAGTATCCTTGTTTGAGAAAAATAGAAAATACTAGTGTGTGGTGTTTTCGATGGTAGTCAAAAGCTCCCCCTTCGATGGTCATGGGGGGTGTATTAATACCTGCCAAAGCAGTAGTTGAAGGCGCGACTATTCTTGATCTCCATTACTGCACAATTTGCACGTTATGATTTCCTCGTAACCGCCTGGATCGCGCCGCTTGATTGCTGGGATTGTTATGCAAAGATATTCACCATTGTCCATAACAGCCAGCATTATGTAAGGGCATTGTAACGTTTTGAACGTGGGGATGATCTTGCAACATAACTGAATCCGCAAATCAAAGGGATCATGTCGTCCAGCTATAACCAGTGGAGAAACGGCCGGCTTCGAAGGGTCTTCGTGTGGAGGCCAAAGTAGCTCTGGAGATAATCTTTACATTTATGACTGCAGTCTCCGAAGTATTGCTCAGCTCCGGTTAATTTGAATATCCGGGTAAGTGGCTCCGGGCTGATGTGGGCTCGGAGTAAGATCGAAGGCTCTCTTTGGGCCCATGCTGGGCCTGAAGGGATGTTGAGGTACCACTTAGATGGCAGGACACGTAGTGTGATTTTGACATGCGTAAAAAAAGTAACCACTACAGATGCCCCCTGCTTTTTTTCCATTTTCTGAATCTACGATGAAGAAAGGGGAAAGCGTAACCGACTTGATCTTTCGACTAGGTTGTAGTCAGAGAAAAGTAAATTGCACATCTCTTCGTATCTTGGGCATTTAATGTTACCTTGCTCAGTATGGCCAATTGTCAAATCGCATGTTGGATCAACGTGCGCAAAAGAGAGATATCCGTCGTCTGGCTGGTAGGGCATATGGGGACTGCACGACGGTTCGATTTGAATTAAGGGGATGTCGCAATGACTCGATTCGAACCCGAGGCCATCATTGCGGTGACGTCATCTCCCAGTGTATAAATAGGAGGGAAAATTTGGGGGGTTTTATATTTGAAAATCCTACCTTCCAAATTTCCTAGATCATTATCTCCTTATGTTCACAACTCCGTTACTCAATTCTCTCCATTGCTTGATCGAATCTGGATCAGATCTCTGAAATGGCAAGTCGAGGAAAGGAGGTTGTCGCTGAAGAGAAGAGGAAGGGGTATGCCCTTCGAATTAGAGTGGGGATAAATTTTAATCCCAAGCCATCCATTCTCACTAACCAGTATGATATTTTCAACTACTTGATGAAACATCGCGAACGTCTGTCGTCATTGATTAAAGTAGAGTTCAACACCGCGAACGATGTGAAGGAGCCTCCTTCCGCTAGAGACGTGTACTTCCATCTCCAAATCTTTGCATTAGGAGTACATTTGCCTCTGACCCAGTTTATGCGCAACGTGTTGGGGCATCATCAAGTAGCTACTACCCAGTTGTCGTCGGGTGTTTAGCAGACAGTTTTGGCCTTTGAATCCCTGTGTTGTATTTATTCCCCTTCCGCCTATGGGCTTGATGAGTTCTATTACATCTATAAGATGGCGAAGACTAAGAGGCGTTCAAACTGCGGAGGGTTGGTAGAAGCTGATCATTAAACTGGTAAACACAATGACCATGGATGGAATAGCTCTATGGTCTGACTTTTTGATCCTTGTGATGCTGCTTCGATGAGCGATCTGTAGGTCACCTAGAGGGAGGGTGAATAGGTGACTAGTTAATCAAATGCACAAACAATACGGAATTAAAAACTAATTATGTAAACTAAAACAATTATGCTAACACACAATGTATAACCAAAGAGTGAAGCCGAATCTCGGTGAAGGGCTCTGAACCATCTCCTCAAAATTCCTCTAAATTAAGAGTTGAGGTGCCACTATGGCTCTCTTAGTTTAAATACAAGTGTGAGCACACAAACAACCCAAGAATATATATCAATAAAGTATAAGATATATCAAGCATATAGAAATGAGCTATAAAAACATGTAAGATATAAAAACACAAGTGAGAGTGAGAGAGAGAGAGATGAGCAATCGCAAACAAAGAAGAATTGTTTCGAGGTTCGAGCATACTTGCGCTATGTCCCTGTCTTCGACAGTATGAAGGATTTCCACTAGAATCGATCCCGCAAGATCACTCGGTGCCGCAACACTTATAACGAGCTCACTCAAGAGCTATTGACCCGCAAGTCCCTCACATGTTGCCGCAAGAATAATACATGCAAGCACACTAGCTTGCCGAGACCGCACCTACAACTTCCCTTATACAAAGGGGTGAAACACTTGTGATTCTCTTGATCACAAAAATAACTCTCACAAACAAGTGATCCCTAGAGGATGGAATAATAATGGATGGCTCAAACTTGTGTGAGAAAACAAGATAGGTTTTGTAGCGAAAAACTCAAGAAAACTTCTTTGAAAACACAAGAGATTCACTCTTGAAAACTTTTTTTTGGATATTTGAAGATCTAAAACTTACTTAGAAACTTATAAAAAGCTTCTTGAAAACAGCCCAAAAATCTTACCCAAAATCTGGTCAAAACACTCTTTTATAAGGCATCAGAAAACTAGCCGTTGGAAGGCCAGATGGCCACGGCCGGTCGACCGACCAACGAACATATTTCAGACTGTTAGGGTCGCTGGTCACCGCCCTCAGGTCTCGACCGCTCGGTTGACCGAGGCAAGAACCAAAGAGCTAGTCTCTCTGGTTGATTGATTGCTCAGTCGACCGGGACCAGATCCAGAGATCAAGCTCTTTGGAACGGTCAACCGTCCAGTCGATCGGCCCTCAAGTCAGGATTTTGTGCACATTCTGTGCACATCAGTCGACCAACTTCTGATTCGGTGGACCAATCGGTCGACCGCCAGAAGCCCATAACAAGGTTTTAAAAGGTTGGAAATTCTAACTTAAAAACCCATAAATTTTTTATTTAATTTCCATAAAATTCACAAAAATGAGTTCTTGTCAATACTTTGAAATTCAAATATGTGTGATAAAAAATCAACACATATTACAAACATGTTGAACTATTTTGAGGTATAGAAGTTAAGCTTTAAACCGAAAATCGTGTTTTTCAAAATCAATCTTCAAATTGAAAAATAATTTTTCTAAAACTTATTTAAAAATAAAAATAAGATATTTAAACACTTTTGAAGTATAGTGTGTATGAAAATGATCAAATACATATAGAAGATGAAATATACTTGTTTTTGACAATAAGCTCTAAACAAAATTTGATAAATACAAAACTTAAAAATCATGAACCAGAAACATCAAAATAAGTTTTTCTAAACATTTGAACCAACAATGTGTATGGATGAAATGTAATACATATATAAATCAAGTAAACTTGTTTTGTTGAAATCTAATCATGAAACCAATAAATATATTCTTTGAAGCTCAAAACTAAAACGGTAATTAAAACTATTTAATTATGAAATGTTTTGAAATATTTTATGTGTGTGTCTACCCTTTGTTGACGATTTGATAAAAAGGGGGAGAAGAATTTAGAGAGTTTATATATGCATGCTATGTGTTTATGTTTATGCATATACGCTTGTTTGTTTATGAGCCTTTATTGAATATCCATATATCTTATTGCTATGCATGAATTAAGGGGGAGCTTCTATGAAGTTTATCTTTAATCCATGCATATATAACTCCATGAGTTTTGTCATCATCAAAAAGGGGAGATTGTTGGCCCAAAGGCTCATCACTCTAGTTTTGGTGATGATTAACTCATGTAGTTATAGTACTAATGATCTTGTGTTTAATAAGTATCAGATATTGATCAAGATCTTAGTCGGTGTTTAGCTTCACGAAAGATTTGAAGTCAAGTTTTGAAGCTAGCACGTGTTGATAAAGAGCTCGCACTTTAAGATCACATCAAGGACTCAAGAGGAGTCTAGCTCATGGATCAAAGTTTTGGACCCAGTCCAATTGGAGAAGAAGATTTTCAAGACTTAAGTCTTTGTTTGTAAGTGTTAAGATTTTGTTTTTAGATAAAATGTAAAAAATAGATTAGTTGTGAATTGCTCAAGCTCATATGCACACAAACAAATAATTTAGTTATAAAGAGTTCTGAGGGCGACGAAAATCCATGAAGCCAAAGGCTAGAGGAGAATCCCTAAAAACACACTTGATGTTTGAAGCTGGATAATCATATAAGGCTGAAAGCTAAACAGAAGGCTGCTGAACACATATTGTGTTAGAGGAGAAAACTCTATAAACTTGCTGAGTTTAAATTGAGTTTCTAATCTCTTTGAGATTTTATCCACTAATTAAAGTTTCATACTTGATCAGTGCGCTTCCAACGAGAGTAAGAAGAAGATCTGAATATCAAGTTTCTAGTTCAGCTCGTCAATGGAGAACAAGAATTATTCTCCACCGCTACACGAAGAACACGGCCTTAAACAAAAAGGAGAGCTAGATATTCTCCTCTCTTTTGTACTCGGATTGAATTCATTGTAATTTTCATCTATTCAAAGAATTTTACTTCGAATTTTTCTGACGAAACAAAAGATGGCGACTCCGCTGGGGACTGTTTTCTCCACTGATGACAAGGTTGTATTGCAAGTCGACCTCAAACTTCTCGGATCAATGGTTGAATCTCTTGTCGTCGAGTTCGAACAAGAGAAATTCAAAGAGCTTCTCTCCTCGGGCTCCATTAGCCCCAAAGTCTCAAGAAAGACTCGCTCTCAAGTCTCTTCAGAGAAGCCCATACGCTTTTTTGACAAAGCAAGTAGCTCAACCTCTCTTGAGGGTCTGACATGCTCCCGTGGAGCCAATATGGCTTGCGATAACGTCTTTCAAGAGACTCACAAAACTAATGTCTTGAGTCATGGCCAGCATAGTGGCGGAGGCTAAACTAGCCGCCAAACTCCTCCCAAGGCTCTGCAAACTCAGTTTGCAGGGGGTTCGCAACAACTTCTACGAGCTAAGCGGATTGCTGATCATCGACAAAGATGTCAAGCTCGCCATCAGCAAATAGAGGTGAAGACAGTAATGTTGGCCCCAAACGCGAAGCTTGCGTTCAACCCCACGTTTTTTGCGACAAAACACGATGCTTGTGATTCACGAGCTGTGCATTTCAGTGCTAAAATGTGAAGATCGAGTTTAGCCTCAACCTGTACCAAAACGTGAGATATATGTCTCACTTTAAGAACACGAGATCCGTGTTCAGCCTAAGGTCACGCCATAACACAACCTTCGTGTTTTGATTCTAAAACACGAGTCACGTTCAACAGCAGACAATATCAAAACATGACCTTCGTGTTTCTTTTCAGAAGCGCGATACCCGTGTTCAGTAGGAGGTTGCGCCAGAATGTGACCTTCGTATTTCAATTCGAAACTGTGAGATTCGCGTTCAGCCTCAAGATGCCAAGTTCAAATGTGAGCTGGTAAGCCTTCACCCCTATGGTTTTGAGGCTAGTTCTTCAGATACCCCTGCAACAGATATGAGGGACTACTTGGCAAAAAAAAGGAGTGCTCAACAAATCGCTCCTCAGTGCCATTGCGAGTAGCTCATCTCGGTGGTGCTGTATGATTGTCACTGCAACTTTCAAATGACTAGCCGTCAGTTTTTAGCCTATTGTCAAACGCTTCGAACTCAAACTCCACCAAGAGGTGACAATCTCGCAAGAAAAAGTCGTTCTCTGACATTGACTACCCAGAAGTGACTTCTAACATGGTGAGTCTAAGCACCACACCAAACAAGTCGAAAGGGAAGCAACTTACCCTTAGTTCTGAAGAGTCAGATACTGATGTGTCCATCAGCTTGAAAGAAATACTGATCAAGCCTGAAGAGATCTACCAATGCACTTGGATCCGAACCGGAGCGATTGCTCCAATCAACTACAATTTGCTGGCTAGAGGGATTGAAACAGACGACGAGCACTCTGCCATCGTGGGATCCCATTCATCTAACTATTATAGGGAGACAGAAGCCTTCACATATATGGCTGATATTCCAGAAGAAAGCCTGAAAATTTGAGGAGTAAGCTCGAGTGCAATAGACACAGTACGAGATGCTTCAAGGCCAACAAGAGTCTATCAATGATTGTAGGCTGTCTAAAAATCACTAAAAGACAAGCCATTAAAAAGCAGAGTTTCAAGTTCTAGACGCGAAGACTCAACACCCGCGTCTCAACATCAAGGCGCGTGGGCTCGACACCCGCGTCTCAACATCAAGGCGCGTGGGCTCGACACCTGCGTCTCGGTATAACCGCCCTGGTTATGGGGCCAGTCACCACCCACATAGCGGGGAGGTCAGCCCCTCGTTGTGGAGCATTTTTAGGGGGCACGTTCACCCTGGAACCCCTATAAATAGCCCCGTCGCTATTGAAGAAGGGGTCAGATTTTCTTTAGTTAGACGACAACAAGACAGAGACAGGAGAAAGAGAGCTAAACTCTTCAACAAGCTCGTTGCGTACGAGTTGCCCTTTGCCTACCTTCTCTTTGAGAGTTTTGGTAGACAGAGCTGTGTTACTCCTTCTACCAACCAAAGAGAAGATCCCTGACGATCCCGACGGTCATCCGGTCAATGGAGAACAAGATTCACTCTCCACCGCCACACGAAGAACCCAGCACTAAACAAAGGGAGGATTCAAGACTCAACATCCTCCCTCCCTTGTAATCGGAGTATTAATCCGTTGTAAACTTTCAATTGATTCAAAAAAACTTTACGCGAATTTTTTTCTCTGCGAACAAGAGATGGCGACTCCGCTGGGGACTTCATTTGTCACTGATGAGCAAATCGTGGCGCAGGATGACGTCCTTCGTGAGGGAAAGATGGTCGAATTGCTCGTTGTCGAGTTCGACCAGGCAAAGTACGAAGAGTTTCTCTCTTCCGGCTCCAAGAGCCCCAGGACCCGCGTCTGCCGCAGGGTCTCGACGGGGAATGCCCCGAAACCCGATCTGAAGCTCTCTCGGGCGCTGCTGCTGCCAACTGTGCCAAGCAAGATACACGCGCCAACACCTCTCAGAAGGCCTGCGTGATCTCAGGCACAACTGCTGCTGCGATCAACCGCGCAGCACTGAACACACGCGTCAATGTCTCTCAGGAGACCCGCGTGGTCCAAATCTCTGGTGTCCAGCATCAGGTCGTCGTTGGCCTCTCTCCACCTCCACGACGCAACCGAAATGCCGAGCGTCGTCAGAGGAGACGTGTGCGTCAGCTACAAGTTGGAACCTCTGGTTGTCCGACTGAGGCTGGACGCGACGTACAACCTGGCGCCTTGCCCGCGTCACGTCCAGCACGAGAAGTCCGCGTTTGGCGGCCCAAACGCGAGACTCCTCAAGCTAGGTCCTCTGAAGACCAACTCACCAAATGCCAAGGTGAAGCCTCTGCGCCTCGTCAAGCGCGAGAGGCACGCGCCCATAAGCGTGGGGCCCAGCAGCCCATCCTCTCTCAAACGTCTCTGCCCCGACGCGCCGAGCCGTAGCGCGGCAATCGCGTCTCGTCCCAACAAAGACACCTGACGCGCGTCTTACAGCCGCGGCGCGAAAATCGCGTCCCTGAAGCCTGCGTCCAGGCTATACAGCACATGGATGCCTCCTGTCTTCGACGTTGTGAGGCTAGTCTCTTCGATCCCCCTCCCATGGATTTGAGGGATTACTTGACGAAGAAAAGAAGTGCCAATCAGGTCACTTCATCATGTTGCTGCCAACGGCTCATCCGTATGCTTTCTGAGTGTCGTTGTGGTTCAGGTGTGCACCAGCAGTTTTTAGTTAGACAGCTGACCCTGATTCCCCCGTCAGCCAAAAGAAGGCGCTCCCACAGAAGGAGAACCTTCTCTGACATTGAGTACCCGGAGCTCACTGCGAATATGACGAGAAGGAGTAAGGGAAAACAACCTGCAGTCAGCTCTGACGAGTCTGACTCTGAACCGGAAGGAGTGTACCGACACACTCGCACCCGGACCAGGGCCATTTCCCCGATTGATTATAATGCCTTAGCCCATGGCATTAAAGTGAATGATTCTCACTCCGCCGTAGTGGAATCACGGGCTTCAAACTCTTCCGTTGAGAAGGAGGCCTCCGCCTACATGACAGGCACTCCTGAGGAAATGGCTAGACGTTTAGAACAAATCCAGAAGGCACAAATGGATATGATTCTTTCTCAGCAAGAATCTATCGACTCTCTCAAGCAGATGCTTGCACAGTTGCTCGAAGACAGGAGGAAGTCTCCTCCTAAAAAGACGAAGGTAAAGGGAGAAAGGGAGAAAGCTCATCTTCCGAACCTTCTGAGGAAAGGCAGCGATCTACTTCTAGTTCGTCCAAATCCTCGTCGCAAGTAAAGGGCGACCAAGACCAGGGAAAGGCTCATGCTAAAAGAATGAGTCAATTGGAGCAACGCCTCGAGGCCCTTACCAACCGTAAAGGCCTCCAAGAAGCTGGGGTGGTCCGGCCCTATCCTGCTGAATGGGACTTGGTTCCATACCCGTCCAAGTTCAAGGCTCCAACCCTTCAAGCATTCGATGGGAAAGGGTCACCCAACCAACACATCTACTACTTTAAATCTCAAGCCGGGAATGTAGTAGATAACGACGCCATCCTGGCTCGTCTGTTCATCGGCACCCTGAAAGGGCTTGCCTTTGAATGGTTCATGAAGCTCCCAGAAGGTTCTATCAAGAACTGGGGCGATTTGGAGAAGCTTTTCTTAACGCGCTTCTTCGAGGATGACTCGAAACTCACGATGCCCACCCTTTTGGCTACTAAACAGCGAAAGGGAGAGTCCGTCAAGTCTTTCGTAGAAAGATTTCGGAACGTGGCACTCCGATGTCCGAGCGGCATGACCCAGACCACACTGGTGGAAACATGCCGCCACAATCTCCAAACCTCACTCCTTGCTCAAATAGGAGTTGCTGAAAGCCGCACCTGGAAGCAATTAGTCCAACAAGGTGAACAGGCTGAGGAGATTGTCGCCCGCGTCAGAGCGGAGGAAGGTAAGCCCAGGCCGGAAAGGTCGATAAGGCGTGCGCCAGACACATCCCTCCAAACAAAGCGGAAGGATAACTTGGCAGCAGAGACCAAACCTCCTGCTAAACCTCAACTGGTCAAGGGAGGTGGCTCTTCAAGCCAACCACGGGCCAACAAGCAATATTCCTTCAAGGAGGAACATGTCGATTCACTCTTTAAACTACTCAACAAGAGTAACCGACTGAAGCTCCCTGAAGCTAGGCGCCCCGAGGAGGTCGGCAAGACGACAATCCCACCTATTGCTTGTACCACAAGATGCTGGGGCACCCTACCAAAAGCTGCTACGTCTTCAAGGACATCCTTCAAGCTCTGATTGACGCAGAGGTGTTAAAGCTCCGACCAGAGCAGAAGAAGGTGACGGCCAATGTGACGTCAGTTCTCCAGTTCGGAAGACAACCTCCGACACCCTCAGGAGTAGTCCCTATCCCAAGAGGGGAGCTGAGAGTGGTCAACACAGACCCTCACCAGCAGCAAGAGAAAGGCTTGGTACCTGTCCCCACACCTCAAGGGGAAATCATGTGGGTCCACCCTGACCTTGTCAATGAACGGCAATGGACTACTGTGACCAATAGGAAATCTAAAGGCAAGACAAAGGCTTCATCCTGCAATGTAGTGTGTGCCTCCTCTCGAGAAGCCGAGACTGATGTTCCCTCGTTAACCGATTCCGAGGAGGAAACAATAGTCTTGGCCGCGGAGCCTAACCAACCGATGACGGGAACCCGCTCAAGACAGCCCTACTTGAAGCAGTATGGCGAAACGGCGGCAACCCCTCCACAACCAACTGCAGAGTCAACCAAGCCCTCTACAAGACAACCCGTGGAGAAACAGAAGGAGACTCGATTTTCTCGAGCCCTTCAGAAGGGCATCACGGAAGGATCTACGGCGCCTTAACCGCTTTGATGTCCTGGCTCAATTGGCCAACATTTCGGCGCGGATTACCTTGTATGAACTTCTCAGACTATCAAAGTCGACTAGAGAAGCTCTGCAAGAAGCTCTGGCAAATGCTGAGGTCTTCATGACCCAGGTGCCAAAGGAGGAAGATGTAGAGAATTGTCTCCACACCTCCCAGAATACCCCCTGCATCACCTTCACGGCAGAGGATATGCAGGTTAAAGGGAAGCATGATCGACCCCTGTACTTCACAGGGTATATTGGATCATCCGAAGTGAATCGCATCCAGGTAGATCCCGGGTCTGCATTGAGCATCATGCCTCGCAGAGTCATGCAGCATCTTGGGATTCCCACTCACTGTTTGAGCCCTACCTAGATGACCATTTATGGGTTCAATGCCAATAGTACCCGTCTGATGGGGAAGGTTAAGCTCAAATGCCGGATCGGAGATCTCAAGTCGGAAGTGACATGCTACGTCATCGATGCTGACACTTCCTACAACCTACTGTTGGGACGATCATGGATTCACCGCAACTCCATCGTTCCCTCCACTCTCCACCAAGTCATGAAATACATTGACGGGAGTGAAAAGATTCAAACGTTGATCGCCAAAGGTATCCGTTTAAAGGGGTCGAAAATTATTTCATGGATTCCCTCCTATATCAGGATCCTGTGGAGACAAATGAAACCCCGCAACCAGAGGAGCCAGACTCTGGTAATGAGGCTGACACTGAGCCTGAAAAAGAAGAGTGCCTGTGGGAGTTAGAACCACTTGTAAAGAGCATTGATAAGCTCGATGATGATGATACCGCTGATGATGTAGGCGGTTGGTACATTAATGAAGAATTGGATTTAGCGTATTTTTCTGTGTTTGCTTCTGATTCAGTGCCGTCAGACACTAGTCCGACGTGGATAACGATCTCTGGTCGGCAATGGATGCCTTGACATCGTTGCATGTACCAGTGAAATCGTCCTTTGAAACATGTCGAAATGTCGACGATGCACAACAATCAATACTCATGGTTCCAGCGAGAAGGAAGGGCCAAAGAACGATTCTTTTCGGACGAATTGACTCCGAGCTAATGAATCATGAAGAATCAGAAAGCGAGCAGGAATCCCCTCAGTTCGGTCATTATGAGCCAAAGACACTCAGAATGATGAAAAACATGGGGTATGACCTAACCAGCAGACTCGGGTTGAACTTCGGCAAAAGAAGGAGAACGCTACTTCAATCCTTTGTGCCGAAAGGCAAAGCCCCCGATTACTATCATCGGACGCGCCGGGGGTTGGGCTATGTATCGACTCCGATCCCGTCAGCCTCTGATTCTCGAGAATCGTCAGGTCACGATTACTCTTCAGGCACGTCATCGTGGGAGTCAGATGTCAGCATCGGCAACATCTTCAGAGAACTTTCAGTGAACATGGTTTCAACAAGCCACCTGGAAGACGGAGATGAAGAAATGATCCAATCTGATACAGATCCTTGGATCAAACATTTAAATACTCTTTGGGATACCCGCTTTGAACAGCGCGAGCCACCCACAGAAGACAAGGTTGTTCAAGTCAATCTAGGAGATGAGGCCAATCCTAAGCCCATCTTCATAAGTGACGGCCTGTCACCTTCGGAGAAGAAGGATCTAATATCTCTTGTACAAGAGTATATAGACGTCTTCGCCTGGAATTACGAGGACATGCCTGGACTTGATCCTCAAGTGGCTATGCACCGCCTCAACATCAATCCGGACGCAAAACCTGTCAAACAACAGCAGCGACGGTTCCGTCCAGAAATAATGGAGGCAATTCAATCAGAAGTCAGAAAACTTATTGATTCTGGCTTCATCACGGAAGAACAACATCCCGACTGGGTAGCCAATATTGTCCCAGTTGCCAAGAAGAACGGGAAGATTCGGATCTGCATCGACTTCCGTGATCTAAACGAGGCTTGCCCCAAAGACGAATTCCCACTGCCAATCACAGATGTCATGATTGACAATACTTGTGGATTCGAACGAATGTCCTTCATGGATGGATTCTCAGGATACAATCAAATTAAAATGTATCCTGACGACGAAAAGTATACCTCCTTCAGGACACCTCTAGGGGTATATTGCTACACCGTCATGCCCTTCGGACTGAAGAATGCAGGGGCAACATATCAAAGGGCCATGAATGCCATTTTTCATCAGCAAATACGCAAAACGGTGGAGTGTTATGTTGAAGACATCGCGGTGAAAAGTCGCGCTAAGGGTGATCACATAGCTGACCTGAAGGTGGTTTTTGACATCATGCGAGCTCATCAGCTAAAGATGAATCCCACCAAGTCCTTCCTGGGGTGGCCAGTGGCAAATTCCTAGGATTTGTTGTAACTTCCACAGGAATCCATTTGGACCCGGAAAAGATCCGCGCTATCCAGGAGATGCAACCCCCGAGAAACCTCAAGGAGCTCAGGGGATTGCAAGGACGATTGGCGTACATCCGCAGGTTCATCTCAAACCTTTCCGGAAGATTCCAACCCTTCGCTAAGCTGATGAAAAAGGGTGTCTCGTTCATTTAGGACGACGCTTGTCAACAAGCATTTGAGGAAATTAAGCAATACCTCACCCAACCACCAGTCCTTGCAGCTCCGATATTCGAAAACCTTTCCTGGTATACGTTCGAGCAATGGATCATTCTTTGGGAGCTCTACTAGCTCAGAATGATGATCAAGGGCGAGAACAAGCAATCTACTATTTGAGTAGAACAATGATCGGAGCCGAACATCGGTACAACCCGATCGAGAAGGAATGTTTGGCATTAGTGTTCGCCATTCAGAAAATGCGACACTATTTGGTAGGCCAGACAATATACGTCATATCAAAAGTCAACCCCTTGAGGTTACTTATGACAAAGCCTTCATCGCTAAATGGCTGACTGGCAAAATGGGCCATATTGTTATCTCAATATGAAATGCACTTTTTATCACAGAAGGCCATTAAAGGACAAGCGGTGGCGGATTTCCTGGCTGAACACTCGGATCCGAGGGCAGCCCGACTCTACGAGGATCTCCCAGATGAAATCGTCGAAGTCTGCTCGACTCAGACATCGTTCGAAGGCCAAGTATGGCAACTTTTCTTCGACGGTGCATCCAGAACAAGCCCAAAAGGACACATCGTAGCGGGGGTAGGAGTAGTACTCGTCTCGCCACAGAATTATGTGATTCCCCAAGCTGTCTCATTAACCGAGCCTTGTTCCAATAATGTAGCAGAATACAACGCTCTTTGATTGGGATACAGCTCGCCGATAAGATTGGCGTTAAAAATCTCGAGGCGTATGGCGACTCTTAACTCATCATCAGCCAAGTTCGCGGGGAGTACGAGGTCAGACATGAGGACCTAGTACCCTACTACAACGCAACTATCCGCATGGCCGAAAGGTTCACAAACTTCTATATTGACCATGTACCGCGCAGGCAAAATGCGCACGCAGATGCACTCGCATCCCTCGCGGCCTCCTTAGCTCTTCCAGCTGGAGCAATGGAGAAAGTATTCGTCTACAGCCACGACCTGTATTGCCCGAGAACTGCCCTCGAAGACTATCAGGAGTCAAAGGGAGAGTATCAAGGCAAAGAAGCGCTGGAATTGTCAACCGGGCCAGAGCTTAAAGACTGGCGATTCTCCTATATCGACTATGTCTTGTATGGCATCCTGCCTGAGGACGCCAAGGAAGCGGCTGCCATTTGAAGGAAAGCCCCTAAATTTTACTACAATGCGATTACACGAACATTGTATCGTCGATCGCATGACGGGATCTTGCTCCGGTGCCTCTCACCAAGCGAGGCTCAAGAGGTATTGAAAGAAGCCCACAACGGCATGTGTGGAGCCCACCAACCTGGCCCAAAACTGGCACATCGACTCCAAAGATTGGGTTATTACTGGCCCAAGATGATTGCCGATGCCATCACTTATGCCAAAAGATGTCATGCCTGCCAAGTACACGGCGATTTCATCCATCAAGCACCAGGGTACCTCCACTCTACGACCTCTACCTGGCCATTTGAAATGTGGGGAATGGACGTGGTTGGCCCTATCAGCCCACCATCATCAAAAGGACATCGGTTTATTTTGGCAATAACCGATTATTTCTCTAAATGGGCCGAAGCTATTCCTCTGAAGGAGGTAAAATCGTCTAACGTGATCAAGTTTGTGAAACATCACGTTATTTACCGTTTCGGTGTACCTCGGCGAATTGTCCACGACAACGGACCCCAGTTCATCAGCCAGGCGTTCCAGAGATTCTACGCTAAGTTCAGAATCCAGAGTGTGTCCTCAACGGCATACTATCCTGCCGCTAATGGCCTCGCAGAAGCTTTCAACAAGACTATTGGCAAGCTTCTCAAGAAGTTCGTCTCGAAAAGTCAACGAGACTGGGACGATAAGCTAGGTGAATGCTTATGGGCCTGCCGCACAACTGTACGAACCCCAACTAAAGCCACGCCATTTTCTTTGGTATATGGGTGTGAAGCCGTGCTCCCACTGAAATCCAAATTTCATCTCTACGCGTCGCCTTGACAGCGGAGATGACAACCGAGGAGAAGCATCGACAGCGACTCCAGGAATTGGAGGCCTTAGACGATAAGCGTTTGCAGACCCAACAACAAATCGAGCTTTACCAAGCTCGAATTACCAGAGCCTTCAACAAGAAAGTTAAAGTGCGAACTTTCAAGAAAGGCGACCTAGTCTTAGCCGTCAGAAGACCCATGGTGATGACGCACAAGACAAAAGGTTGTTGGCCCAAAGGCCTATCACCCTAGTTTTGATGATGATCAACTCATGAAGTTATGTTTACTAATGATCTTGTGTTTAATTAGTGACAGATTCCTTATCAAGATCTTAGTAGGTGTGGAGCTTCAACAAAGGATAAAATGTCAAGTTGGAAGCTAGCACCGGTCGATTCACGAGCCTATGCATCAAGACCACATCTAGAGATGAGCTCGGTGGATTGCATGTGGACCAAGTCAAGAAGATGAGAAGACTTCAAGGGAAGACTTTAAGAAGATGAAGACTTGTGTCTAGGTATAAGATTTTTGTTTGTTTTAGTTAAAATGTAAAGGATAGATAGTTGGTGGATTGCTCAAGTTCATATCACACACACACTCTTAATTTATGTGTTTTCATAAAAGATTTTTAGTTTTAGAAAATACCGTTTTAGTTTTTGGTGTTTCAAATATACATGTGTTTTTAACCAAAACCTTTTTAGAACTCTCGTCCGTCCTGCTGATCTGCTCGACACACTTTTAGTTTTCTAGTCATAACTTTTGATTCCTATATTCAATTAACATGATTTATATTGCATTTTAAGATGACTTTCAGAGATACATTTAATATTCAATAATCATCTTCTGATTTAAATGTTAAGAATGTCAATATTGGGTTGAAGTCTGAAAAACAGTTTTCAGTTTCTGATTTGATACCTTTTAGTATTCTATTGATAACTTTCAATTCCAAATTGATATTGATTTGATTTAAGTTGCATTAGAAAGAAGACTTCAATATCTACAAATTCATCCTATATACTTATTCCCAAATTGGAACGTTTTAGACCTCAAAACTGTGCTCCAAGTTAACCCATTGCACAGAGGTCGGTCGACCGGGCCGGTCGACCGACGTGCACAAAACTGTGCACATTTGGCAGTTTTGTGCGGTCGACCGGGCCGGTCGACCGGAACTGAGAGCAGTGCTCTCTGTTCTTCTCGGTCGACCGGAGGCTGTAACGGTCAGATTTTTGACCGTTACCGGTCGACCGGGCGGTCGACCGGCAGCTCTGACTGACCCCAACGTCAGATTTTTCTGACCTCTATAAAAGGGGGTTTTGTCATTGTTTGAGCCAAGATTTTAGGAGAGCTTTTGTCCAGTTATTTTCATTCTTTTAGCAGAGTTTTCTTCACAAAATAGAGTGCCAATATTTCCTATCAAAAGGGATTTTATCAAGAGAGTGTTTATTGTGATTTCTTGAGTTTTCCATCAAAGTTCTTTCCTTGTTTTCTCACACTACACTTGAGCATCCATAGTTATATCTATCCTATAGGAGAGTTGTAGTGAGAGTTTTTGTAAGGTGATCAAAGTGTTGTGATCACCAAAGACTTGTTCTTTGTTCCTTGAGGAGACGGGCAAGTGTGCTCGTTGTGGTGTGGAGTTCGGGTGTGAACTCTTGTGGTGCGAGGTGCGGCCTCGGCGAGTCGGTGGACTTGCGTGTGTAAGGGACTTGGGAGTCCGAGGGCTTGTAGGTGTTGCGGCACCAAGGAGAGATCCGGTTGGATCGTGCATAGTGGAAATCCTTCGTGTGTCGAAGGCGGGGATGTAGAGCAAGTGTGCTCGAACCTCGAAACAAACCCTTTGTGTTTGCGATTGCTCACTCTTGCTCTCTTACTCTTTTTGTCTCACTTATATCTTGCATTACTTTATAGTCTTTATCTCTTATATGCTTGATATACCTTTGTGCTCATAATTGCTATACTTGCTTGGGATTGTTATTAACACTAGTATTCAACCAAGAGAGCCAACGCGGCACCTCAACCCATTCAAGGGGAATCTAGAGGAGTTTGTCCAGAGCCTCGCAAGGGGAATTCGGCAACACTCTTGTGTTATACATAAGTGTTCAATTAAAAGAAGTTTAATTTGGTCAACTTAATTATTTTAATTCCGCATTATTTGTTCATAAGTGACCATTAGATTAGCCATCACCTATTCACCCCCCCTCTAGGTGATCTTACAATTGGTATCAGAGCTAGTGCTCTTGATATTGGGTCTAACAACCTAAGAGTTAAAGATCCTCTTTTAGGCTAATCACAAGATTTGTACACACACAATGGACTTCATGTCACCACCCACCTTTGACACTCTTAACATCCAAATTTGGAAGGTTAAGATGTCTTTGTTCCTCAAAGGACTTGGCCTTAGTGTATATCTTGCCACAACTAATAAAGAATATTGCTTAAATGGTAAGAACATTGAGGCTAATGCAAAAGCCCTTCATGCTATTAAGTCAACCCTAAATGATGATTATTTATCTAGGGTTTCTAATGTTGAATCGGCTTTTATAGTTTGGAACATCATCACCTCCCTTGGCGAAAAAGATCAATACTATGCGGGGAGCGATTCGGACGTTGGAAGCGACATCTCCAACGTGTGCTATATGGTCCAAGGGGATAACCCCCTTGAGGTAAACACCGAATCCGATGATGAGGATGTAGACATGTCATATGATGAGCTTGCTACCTTTTTTCATCTTGTGCTTGAAAAATATGACATGATTAAAAAGAAAAATAAAAATTTGAAAAGGAACTTGATTGCATGCATGTAGAACATGACTCTTTTAGAAGTAACATTGCATGTTTAGAAAAAGATAATAAAATTTTGAAAAAGAATTTTGATGCCATGCTTAATGATAAAGATTCATTAGAAAATAAAATGGCATTCTTAGAAAAAGAAAATGAAGATTTGAAAAATGAGAATATTTCCTTAATGTCTAAATTGAATGATTTATGTGAAGGAAATATGATTTTGAAAAATAAGGTTGATATGGTGAAAAAACAAAAGGAAGTTATTTTGCAAGAAAATAAGTCTTTAAAAAGAAAATTTGTTGAAAAAGAAAAGGATAATGTTTTTCAAAAGAAAAAGAAAATGACTCTTCATCTCATTATGCTTTTCATGCCACCACTAATGAGATTAAGAATTTGAAAAATAAAATGAATAATTTGAGTTCAACTTTGAACTCATGTGCATTCAATCATACTAGATTGGAATCCTTGTTTCAAAAGAAACAAGTTCCCAATGCTCATGCACATACACATCATGCTCATGCTTATGTTGCACAACATGATCACACTCCTACACATAAGCATACTAAGGTATACGTTTGTACACATTGTGGCCGCAAAGGCCATTTAAGAAAATATTGTTATGATAGATTAGGTCATTTCAATTTTGCCAAGAATAAGAATTTTTGGGTGCCTTACAACAAGACTAACCTCAAAGGACCCAAGAAAATATGGGTACCAAAACCCCCACCTTTTGCTTTTGATGTAGGTGAGGGCTCTCACAAAACGTGAGAGGATTGGTGCCTTGGTAGTGGATGCAATGGACTTGATGGACATACACTTGGATGCATCGCTATCAAGGAATTTTGGTGGAAAGGCCACCACATTAGGAGCTTTGGATTTGGTAACAATTTCTAAACTCCTATCTCATTTATATACATGCTTGTTCATTCATATTATTCATAGTATGTTCATGTTTTAAGATTTTGTGTGCTTCATGTGATAATTACATGCTTAGATGTAGAATGTGTCAAACTTGTATGTATACATATATAAATAGTGAATTACAATTGATTCATATATAATTGAACTTCATGCTCATTTGTATCCACTATATGCACATGTATAGGCTAGTTTTGATGATTCTCCTTCATACATGTTTTTGCCTATTTTAGTGATTTACTTCATGTATATGCATTTTGAATTCAAATCTAATAAATATACATGTATACCATGAGTCTCTTGCTTTCATGCAAACACATTTGATAGACTCTTTTATATTTGGGATATGTATGTGTATTGTTAGGATTGGATGAATCATACATATACCATGAAGATTGTTGATTTTATGAAAAATGATTTTGAGATGATGAAAATGATTTTTATGTGTTGTTTAATAAAATTTGAATAGTCTTATTTGATTTAAGCTTCATAGACTATTTTCATAAAGATACTATTTACATAACCTTTGAACACTCAATCTTTAAGAAAATATATAATTTTGAGCTTTATGGAATATGAGTGCTTGAACTTTTATGTATTTAGTATTATTCATGAAAAACATATGATCTTATATTCTTTAAGGATCTTTAACTAGTTTGTCAAAAATCCATTTAAACTAGTTATCTATTCTTAAATTGATGCACATGATTCTATTTCTTGTATGATCTCAAAATTTACTTACACTTCATGATTTGAATATTAGTTTAAATGTTAGTTTCTGTCAACACTTGGATTTATACTTGTACACATTATGGACCACAAATAAATCTATATATGATTGGGTTTGAATGCTTATTTGTGCCCATTTGGTGTGCTAGTATAGCCTAGGTTTTGATGATTATTACATTTTAAACTTGTATTCCCATTTCGGATTTATGCTATGATAGTGTGCTTTCATTTCATGTATATGTTTGTCTTGCCAAAACATTAAGATATACATGGATACCTCTTGAGTCATTTGCCTTTCATGCAAATCTATATATGGACTCAATTGTGTTTTAAGGATATGTATGTATACTTAATGTCTTGTCAAAACATACACATATCTTGAAATATAAATTTTAGTTTTAATAATAAAAAATTTTTGTAATTTTTCAATAAAATTTTTGTGATGGATTTCATGATTTCAAAATTTTAAGGAATATTGAGTTTTATTGCTATTTTTCATGATACCATGTCCCACATAACACTATCCCACTCACTTCTTTTTGATATGAAATTTATGGATAGAGTGCTTTTTAGTGCCTTGTGTTTCATTGATATTTCATGAAAAACTTTTGACTTATTCCTTGATTGAAGGATTCCGTACTAGTTGTTAAACACCTTCATTTAACTAGTTCGAATTCTTCATGTGGTAGATTTTATGATATATACACTTAAGCTTAATTTTCAATTGGTATCATTGGATATTTTCAATTGGTATCTATATGACCTCTTAGTGTGTATACTCATATGTTGTTCTTTCATATATGTATGTCTCTACTTAAATTGGTATACTATTTTCATACATATATTTGATTGTTGTGTGCTTGTATTAAAATGGATTTATATTTGAAAGCACAATAGTTGTTAATGCTAAGCTTACTTCAAATCTTATTTATTTTAAAGCTTATGCATTGTATTTCAAAATTGGTATCAAAATTCAAAATTTGATTGTTCTACATTTGGTACCTTAAAAGAAAGTTGTGTATTTTAAGATATTTCAAAATTTTTTTTCATAAGAAAAGTTCAAAATTTTGTCTTGTTAAAGAAATATTCAAAATTTTTGATTTGTATTTCCTATATGCAAGGAGAGCTTAACATCTCTCTTACATATGGATTCATGTTGAGTATATCATAAATTGAGGAGCTTGACAACTCTTCTTTATATGATATACGTGTGTAGGGGGAGCTTCACATCTCCTCTTATGCATTACATAATATGTGTTATGTGAGTTAGGGTTTGTCATCCCTTCTTCATGTAATGCATATGTGTAGGGAAGTTAACTTAGCGTCTTCCTCTTCATGAATGTATATCGCATATAAATCTTATTGATTGATTTGATTTTACCCTCCTTGATTTCCTTATTTTTGACAAAGAGGGGGAGAAAATTTGTTTGATGATTTGAACTTTGAACCCTTTGTTGATGATTGACAAAAAGGGGGAGAAGTATTTGAGTTATATGCATGATTTCCTTAAGGGGGAGAAGTATTTGTTCCTTACTTAAGGGAGAGAAAGATTTTGAGATGATTTTGAGTTTTTTATACTTGTGCTTTTACTCATGCATCACAAGAAATAAAAGATCTGTTTTGTTTTACATGCATTCATTTGCATACATTTTTATGTGCTTCATTGAATATCTATTGCTTATTTATTATGCATGAGTTAAGGGGGAGCTTCTTTGAAGCTTTACTTTAATCCATGCATATATAACTCCATGAGTTTTGTCATCATCAAAAAGGGGGAGATTGTTGGCCCAAAGGCCTATCACCCTAGTTTTGATGATGATCAACTCATGAAGTTATGTTTACTAATGATCTTGTGTTTAATTAGTGACAGATTCCTTATCAAGATCTTAGTAGGTGTGGAGCTTCAACAAAGGATAAAATGTCAAGTTGGAAGCTAGCACCGGTCGATTCACGAGCCTATGCATCAAGACCACATCTAGAGATGAGCTCGGTGGATTGCATGTGGACCAAGTCAAGAAGATGAGAAGACTTCAAGGGAAGACTTCAAGAAGATGAAGACTTGTGTCTAGGTATAAGATTTTTGTTTGTTTTAGTTAAAATGTAAAGGATAGATAGTTGGTGGATTGCTCAAGTTCATATCACACACACACTCTTGATTTATGTGTTTTCATAAAAGATTTTTAGTTTTAGAAAAATACCGTTTTAGTTTTTGGTGTTTCAAATATACATGTGTTTTTAACCAAAACCTTTTTAGAACTCTCGTCCGTCCTGCTGATCTGCTCGACACACTTTTAGTTTTCTAGTCATAACTTTTGATTCCTATATTCAATTAACATGATTTATATTGCATTTTAAAGATGACTTTCAGAGCTACATTTAATATTCAATAATCATCTTCTGATTTAAATGTTAAGAATGTCAAATATTGGGTTGAAGTCTGAAAAACAGTTTTCAGTTTCTGATTTGATACCTTTTAGTATTCTATTGATAACTTTCAATTCCGAATTGATATTGATTTGATTTAAGTTGCATTAGAAAGAAGACTTCAATATCTACAAATTCATGCTATATACTTATTCCCAAATTCGAACGTTTTAGACCTCAAAACTGTGCTCCAAGTTAACCCATTGCACAGAGGTCGGTCGACCGGGCCGGTCGACCGACGTGCACAAAACTGTGCACATTTGGCAGTTTTGTGCGGTCGACCGGGCCGGTCGACCGGAACTGAGAGCAGTGCTCTCTGTTCTTCTCGGTCGACCGGAGGCTGTAACGGTCAGATTTTTGACCGTTACCGGTCGACCGGGCGGTCGACCGGCAGCTCTGACTGACCCCAACGGTCAGATTTTTCTGACCTCTATAAAAGGGGGTTTTGTCATTGTTTTGAGCCAAGATTTTAGGAGAGCTTTTGTCCAGTTATTTCCATTCTTTTAGCAGAGTTTTCTTCACAAAATAGAGTGCCAATATTTCCTATCAAAAGGGATTTTATCAAGAGAGTGTTTATTGTGATTTCTTGAGTTTTCCATCAAAGTTCTTTCCTTGTTTTCTCACACTACACTTGAGCATCCATAGTTATATCTATCCTATAGGAGAGTTGTAGTGAGAGTTTTTGTAAGGTGATCAAAGTGTTGTGATCACCAAAGACTTGTTCTTTGTTCCTTGAGGAGACGGGCAAGTGTGCTCGTTGTGGTGTGGAGTTCGGGTGTGAACTCTTGTGGTGCGAGGTGCGGCCTCGGCGAGTCGATGGACTTGCGTGTGTAAGGGACTTGGGAGTCCGAGGGCTTGTAGGTGTTGCGGCACCAAGGAGAGATCCGGTTGGATCGTGCATAGTGGAAATCCTTCGTGTGTCGAAGGCGGGGATGTAGAGCAAGTGTGCTCGAACCTCGAAACAAACCCTTTGTGTTTGCGATTGCTCACTCTTGCTCTCTTACTCTTTTTGTCTCACTTATATCTTGCATTACTTTATAGTCTTTATCTCTTATATGCTTGATATACCTTTGTGCTCATAATTGCTATACTTGCTTGGGATTGTTATTAACACTAGTATTCAACCAAGAGAGCCAACGCGGCACCTCAACCCATTCAAGGGAATCTAGAGGAGTTTGTCCAGAGCCTCGCAAGGGGAATTCGGAAACACTCTTGTGTTATACATAAGTGTTCAATTAAAAGAAGTTTAATTTGGTCAACTTAATTGTTTTAATTCCGCATTATTTGTTCATAAGTGACCATTAGATTAGCCATCACCTATTCACCCCCCCTCTAGGTGATCTTACAAAGGTAAATTCCAACCCAAATGGGAAGGACCATTCGTAGTAGAGTCAGTCTACTCAAATGGATCGTATCGCCTCATAACTTCAAATGGCGATACACTCATGATACCTATCAATGGCAGGTTCTTGAAGAAATACTATCCTTAAATGGTATTCTTCCGCTGATCAAGTTAAAAGTACACCTCTGATCAAACATCCGACGCCTCCGACGGCTAAGGATAGAGGAAAATGTTGGCTTTTAAGCCCAACATAAGTCTTCGATAACTCATCATGCTGAGAGGAATAGCATGGCTAGCCCAACTCAAACGGTAGTTGGTAAAGGCACCTCAAATCCGTTAATAGCTGAGGGTTTGCTAAAAATCCTAAGTGGACTTGGCTCCACTCTTTCCTCCAAAATTCCTTACCAATTCTCACCCACAGAATGGTAGGTCTACCAATACAATCATTACCAAGTTGACACTATACCTCTGGTAATGAATACTTCTTGTCGAGTACAACTCTTGCTTGTCAACTCTACGTAGAGTAACAAACTTTCGGATTTGCCAAGTTAACACTATACCTCTGGCACTCCAAATCCCACCTGTCAGTTCTCATCAATAGAATGACAGGTCCTCAAACCGTTTCTTTTTTTTTTTTGGCACGAGCCAATTCTTGTCAAGTTAATATCACACCTCTGACAAAATTACTATTTAAGTTAACATTACACCTCTGACAGTCACTTTCCTTCAGACTTCCGTATTGAAGCTGAAACGAACGATGCTAAGTTAACACTACACCTCTAGCATCTAAGTCATTGCTAAGTTCAACAATACACCTATGGCCATGATTCTTCCTCGACTTCCTTATCCAAGCCGAGATGACCAATGCTAAGTTCCACATTACACCTCTAGCATTACCCTCACTGTCAAGTTAAACATCACACCTATGTCAGTGACACTCTCAGTTTTCCCAAAACAGAACTGAAATACTTTTGAGTCAAGTTAATATTACACCTCTGACTCGCATCCTTGTCAAGTTAACACCACACTTCTGACAAGACTACTTTCAACCCGTTAAGTTAATATCACACCTCTAACGGTAAAGACTTCCCTAGATTCCCCATGAGTCTAGTCTTACTTGTTATTCTCTTCAATAGAATAACAAGTCTACCTAGAAACATTGTTAGGTTAACACTACACCATTGACAATGTTTTCCTTCAAATCCCCAGCTGAGCTTAATCAAGTGAATCCTAACCCTTGATAAAAGTTCACCTTCCCTGGGGGTACGTGTTCCACCTGTCACTTTTCTTATAAAGTGGCTGGTCCACTAAACATTATTTCATCTCTGTCAAGTTAATATTACACCTCTGACAGTATTGTGGAAGTTCCTGAAATAGAACCTTTCCCTACGGAATTTGACTCATTAAGATTATCATCATAATTTTGACGAAGTCAAAGATCTTCTGCTTCTATGCGTCTAACTGAAGACAAAAGGTTCAAGACAATAGAAAGAAGCAGGAAGAAAAATGCCACTTTTATTTATATTCAGCCTTATGAAGTGATACAAAACGCTCTCTTATACAATAAGATTGAGTGTTACAATTAAGGAGTACAAAGAAGTCCCTCTCTCTCTCTCTCTCAGAGGCCGTACTCACTCCTTGAAGTCGCATCTGATTCCAAGTGCACGATGTTTGGAAAAGCGCCAAACTGTGGCGACAGTTGGAGCCGATTGCACTATGGTGCATGACGTGAACATCGAAAGAGCCCTAGCTGACTAAGCTAAGAGCAATGGTGTTCTTGAGGTCCGGTGGCAGCAGAAAGCCCTGCAACCCTTCATTCATGAGCATCTCTTTCGCCAGAAGGCCATCCAACAAACATGGAGTGTCCTCGATGTCACTTCTGGGGTGAGAGAGGAAGGGGATGCTAACCACCACTATATCCACCGTAACCCCCTCGCCGCCATCCTTACTCTGACCATGCCATGCCAGCAAGTATGACTGGTGCGTCGCATTCAAAGAGATCTTGGCGAGGGTTAAGTCCCCGACAAGGGCCATGACTTCTTCCCTTGTAGACGACGAGGACCATGACTTCTTCCCTTGTGGACGAACATCGAACAAATTTGCCGGCCGAAATATTCTTCCAGGGGCCCAGCGAACGTGAAAAAGGACGATCAAGCCTACCTGCAAGGAATAAACAAAGGAATCAGAACATCTGGAACTTAGTACACTTCAGCGAAGAAAACTAAGTCACAAACGCGGTTATTGCTGAAGACTGCAGACGCGAGAATGACCCACGCAGTGAGTCAAACTTCCGCGGTGGCAGAAACAGACGCGAGCAAGACTGTGATACACACAGAATTCAAACGCGACCTAATTCCACATCCGCGTTTAAGATACAAGGCGCGCAGAGAATCAGACGCCAAAAATTGCCATCTCTCTGTTGGAGGAACAGGAGTTGCAAGATTCGGGTCTGAAACCTTCAACCCGAGTTGGAATTCCTCCAAGTCAGTGGCCATAAAACGCGAGCTTCAGGAGCAAAGCCAGCGCCAAGCGCCAAAGACTTCTGTACTCGCGTCCAGAAAAGCTTAAGTCGATGGCGCAAATTCCAGAAGAGGAATGCACCAACCATGACTTCGCACGAAAGTTCAGATGATATCTCTCTAAGAGATATACTAAAGTTCAGAATTGATTGGGACTAAAAAAGGTCATGGCAAATCAGAACAGCGTACCTGCAGAGGCCTCTATTAAAAGTGTAACTCTCTGCATCGAAGCGCGGACATAAAAGGAGTTCAGAGAGATGCTTTCTGTTATTGAAATCACTTGACAGTGGTAATCTTCTGAAGAGACCAAACAGAACCATGAAAGCTCTGGGTCATCTTCATCCATGGAGGCAAACCCCTGGTGAAGTCCTTTGAAGGGGGAAGGCAGAAACTCTCAGAGCACTCGCTCTCAAAAAGAACACAGTATGGACTGTTAAAGGGAGAAAAGGAACCCCTATTTATAGGCAGCCCCTGATAGCTGTCATTAATGGTTCATTAATCAAAACCGATGGCCTTAATGACCGCACGACCGTCAAAGTCCAATAGGAGTCTGACGCGTGGAACGTTGCTTCGAGAAGCGTCGCAGACGCTGGTCTCAAACCGCCAGCGCCGTTTTTGCATTAAAAGGCATTAACGCCTGAGTCCAATGAGAAACCAACGCGTGGACAACTGCTTCGGGAAACAACGGACGACCCGGTTTCCCAATCGTCAATGAAGATTTAACGTTCAAAGATCTTATGAAATCTTTAAGTCAGGCCGCATTTAACGCCGAGGAAATTACATCAAGACGCAGATAAGAAAGCCGCGTCCAGAAAGTCGCGTCCTTACTTAAAAGGATGCGTCTCTCTGAAGTTCGCGTCCTTCCAATCCGGCCTAGCATCGCGTCTGCCCAATCGAATATCAGTCGCGTTTTCCATTTCCAAAAGGCGCACCCCATGAAAGTCGCGTCTGTAAAGCAGTACTATCTCTGCTCTTCAAAAAGAACTGGCGCTCAGTCCTTACTTCTGCAAATCAGTTTCAACAGTATACTGGCACAAGCAGACGATCATCCACTCCTGGCTAAAAGCGCGTCCATGACCGACTAAAAGCAATCGGGGAGGTTTAGACTGTGTATCTAGACACTCAACACGATCAACTCTGGTGGCCTCAAAGAGTTCAACAGTACACTCACGAAGACCAACTCCAGATAAGATCAAACCCGGAGCATTAACAGTCCAGTCATAAGGCGAATTCAGCTAGAGTCCAAAGTATTTCGAAATCCGTCCCAATTAACTGCGGAATATCGAAAACTTTGGAGGGGGTTCTGTAGGCTGTCTAAAAATCACTAAAAGACAAGCCATTAAAAAGCAGAGTTTCAAGTTCTAGACGCGAAGACTCAACACCCGCGTCTCAACATCAAGGCGCGTGGGCTCGACACCCGCGTCTCAACATCAAGGCACGTGGGCTCGACACCCGCGTCTCAACATCAAGGCGCGTGGGCTCGACACCCGCGTCTCAACATCAAGGCGCGTGGGCTCGACACCCGCGTCTCGGTTATAACCGCCCTGGTTATGGGGCCAGTCGCCGCCCACATAGCGGGGAGATCAGCCCCTCGTTGTGGAGCGTTTTTAGGGGGCACGTTCACCCTGGAACCCCTATAAATAGCCCCGTCGCTATTGAAGAAGGGGTCAGATTTTCTTTAGTTAGACGACAACAAGACAGAGACAGGAGAAAGAGAGCTAAACTCTTCAACAAGCTCGCTACGTACGAGTTGCCCTTTTCCTACCTTCTCTTTGAGAGTTTTGGTAGACAGAGCTGTGTTACTCCTTCTACCAACCAAAGAGAAGATCCCTGACAATCCCGACAGTCATCCGGTCAACGGTAAACAAGATTCACTCTCCACCGCCGCACGAAGAACCCAGCACTAAACAAAGGAGGATTCAAGACTCAACATCCTCCCTCCCTTGTAATCGGAGTATTAATCCGTTGTAAACTTTCAATTGATTCAAGGAAACTTTATGCGAATTTTTTTTCTCTGCGAACAAGAATGATCTCAATAAGATGATAGCTCTTTTGTTTAAAAAGTCAAAGAAGAAGACGAAAAGTCTGAAGACTAAAGCTTCTTCCCGCAAAAGCAAGAGTAAAGAGAAGGAGGATGAAAACTCTATCTCCGAACACTCTGATGGCAATAAGAACAACATTGGATATAAAAATCTTGAGTCTTCTTCTTCTGAAGAACTAGAAAATTCAAAAGAAAAACATGCCAAGAAGATGAACAAGCTTGAGAAATGCCTGGGGGCTATCTCAAATCGAAGAAATCTTCAAGAAGTAGGGGGTGGTCAGAGCATACCCGATCGAGTGGGATTCAGCTCCTTATCCTCCCAGGTTCAAGGAAGCGAATCTGCACGCCTTTAATGACAAAAGTTCGCCTACCCAACATTTATACTACTTCAAATACAAAACAGAGAATGTAGCATCAAACAATGCCATCATGAATCGTTTATTCATCGGCACCCTCAAGGAGGCTGCCTTTGAATGGTTCATGAAGCTTCCTGCTGGCTCTGTAGAGAAATGGGTCAATCTCGAGAAGCTCTTCCTTGCGCGATTCTTTGAAGATGACATCGAAGTATCCATGTCGACTCTCCTTGCTACAAAGCAACAGAAAGGGCAGTCAATCAAAACATTTGTGGAAAGATTTCAGAGTATAGTGCTCAATGTCTAAGTGGCATGACACAACCTACACTGGTAGAGACTTGTCACCACAACCTGCAAATCATACTCCTAACTCAAATAGGAGTAACTCAAAGTCGTATCTGAAAGCAACTAGTCTTACAAAGAGAACGAGCAGAAGAGCTGCAAAAGTAAACCAGAGTTATTACAAGAGCTGTAGCATTGAATCTATTGGGCAACGAGATGATCCGACTTCTATGACTGTCACATTCAACGGTTACCTCTAAACAATCTAAATCATTCTATTAGTATTTATTATCCCCATGGAATAAAAAACCCCTGGAAGTACATCATGTGCTACTCCAAACAAAGAAGTACTATCCCTGATCAAGTTCAACAATACATCTCTGATCAAAGAAGTACTCACAGGGAATGACAATTTCCCTGTGTGTTCCCCAAGAATTTATACTTCTTTATTCCCAAGCAAGATTTTAGAAGTTATATGTGGAACAACAATCCGACGCCTTCGACGACTAAGAATAGAGGAAAAAGTTGACTTCTAAGCCCAACGATAAATCCTTGACAACTCATCATGCTGAGGGGATAGCATGGCTAGCCCAACTCAAATGATAGTTGGTAAAATATACCAAATCTATTAATAGCTGAGGGTTTGCTAAAAATCCTAAGGGACCTGATCTCGCCTTCCCCTCCAAATCCCTTACTAGTTCCTTTCTATGAAATGGTAGGACCACAAAAAGTTGTATTTATTTTCTCAGTGAAATAATTACAGATCGAACCTATCACGTTAACATTATACCTCTGACAGTAAAATTTTCATATCCCCAGTGGATCAAACCTCACTCGTCGTTCTTTCCAATGGAATGATAAGTTCACTGAAAGTACCGTTATGTCCAAAATCACACCTCTAACAGTAAATGAATTCTTATCAAGTTAACTAACATCACACCTCTGACAATTTCCTAGTCCCTAGTGGAATCTGTCGCGTTAACACTAGACCTCTGACGATAAAACTTCAATAGATCCCCAACAGGTCTAATATCCTTTTGTCATTCTCCTCAATAGAATGACAGGTCCACCTAAATTGCTTAAGTCGCAAAATTTCATTATTGTTATGTTAAATATTATACCTCTAACAGCAAATCTTCATTCCTCAGAAAAATCAATGTTTATCGTGTTAACAGTTACCTCTGATAACTCATTCCCTAAATCCCCACCAAAATCTCCTACCAATTCTCTTTCATGGAATAGCAGATCCACAAAAAGCTGTACTCACTTTCTCAACAGAATGAATTACAGATCGAACCTATCATGTTAACATTACACCTCCGACAGTAAGACTTTGATGTATTCTCAACGGGTAAAATTTTTACTTGTCAATTCTCTTCAATAGAATGACATGTCCATCAAATTTGGCTCAAATCGCAAGACTAATCTCGATCAAATTAACATCACACCTCTGATCAAACTTGCTTTACTTAAATTGCAAATTCATCTCACTGTTAAGTTAACATTACATCTATGACAATGATCTCCTCGACTTTCTCAGTGAAAATGAGACCATTCAATGCTAAGTTAAATATCACACCTCTAACATTCATTCATTATTAAGTTAAACACTACACCTATGACAATGATCTTCTCTTGATTTCTCCAGTGAAACCGAGACTTTCAAATGCAAAATTAACATCGTACCTTTAGCATTCATTTCATTGTCAAGTTAGCATCACACCTATGACAATGATCTTCTCTTGATTTTCTCAATGAAACCGAGACTTTCATTGCTAAGTTAAACATCACACCTCTAGCATTCATTTCACTGTCAAGTTAATACTACACCTATGACAGTGATATTCTCAGTTTTCTAAATGAAAATGAGACCTTCTTGGTGCTAAGTTAATATCACACTTCTAGCACATATCCTTGTCAAATTAACATCGAACCTCTGACAATTCAATTTTCTCAAATCACAAAATCAACTCGTCACGTTAACATTATATCTCTGACAGTAAAAATCTCCATGGATCCTCAACAAATTCAATCCCACTTGTCATTCTCCCTAATAGAATAACAGGTAAACTTAAATCGCGTAGATTACAAAATCAATCGTTGTTATGTTAATATCACACATTTAACAGTTTCACTAATTCCCAATAGAGTTCTAGTCATGTTAACACTAAACCTCTGACGATAGACTCGGATATAATCCCTAGCAGATCAAACTCCACTTATTATTCTCATCAATAAAATAGCAAGTCCACAAAACTTACTCAAATCACAAATCCATATCCCAATATCAAGTTAACATCACATCTCTGACAGTAACCCTCTCAAATTCCCCAGTGAAGTTATTTAATTTGCTAAGTTATTATCACACCTCTGGAAATTAAAATTCTTTACTTTACTCAGTCTAGTTTTCTAGTGAAAAAGAAAACATACATGATTTGAGAAGCTTTGAGTATGACCCTCGCGTCTCAAGCATAGAGCCACGTCTCAAACACCAAGCTAGAGCCGCATCTCAACATCAAATGAAGGTCACGTCTTTTGGAGTCCACAACATCCGCGTCCAATGACAGGCGTGTCCAATGCGACATTTGTCAGGGTCGTATCCTCTCTCTTTAAATACAAAAAGTATGTTTTTGCTTCTGCAATTAGCTCAACAGTACACTGACCAAGTCTATCGGCAACTCTACCAGTTCAATAGTACACCGACAACCAAATCAAAACTCAGATAAGTTCTAAATTGTGTATCTAGATTCTTACAATGATCTTTCCTAGAGACTTCAAGCAGTTCAACAGTACGCTCAAGAATGCTAAAATCCAGACAAGATCAAGCTCAGGACATCTTAAAAGATTGTCAGTTCAATCATCGGAGTCTAAATCAACATGAAGTCCAAAGTATTCCGAAATTCGTTCAAATCAACCGCGGTGTTTCAAAAACTTTGGAGGGGTTATGTAGACTGTCTAAAAATTACTAAGGACAAAATCTCAGATGCGGATCTCACAGACGCGGATGCCGCGTTCTAACCTCAGACGCGGATCTCGCGTCTTTTATCAAACGAGGAGATCGCGTTCCAACCTCAGACGCGGACCTCGCGTCCTTTGTCAAACGCGGAGATCACGTTCCAACCTCAGACGCGGACTTAGCATCCTCTGTCAAACGTGGAGGTCACATTCCAAGCTCAAACACGGACATCATACTTCATCAATAACATGACGTAAGGTTCGTGTTTTGTGCCAAATGTGATAGTCATGCTACTCTTAAATAAACGGACCTCAGGGTCGCGTTTTAACATAAAAAAGACAAGCGTGTGTAGATTCACAAGCCTGTGAGATTCGTGTTCCAACACAGATGCGAGCCTATGAGCTCCACGTCTCAACATGAGAGCGAGGTCCAGGCCTACCGCGGACCCGCGTTTTTGCTTTAACTGACAGCCATGAAATTGGTCAGTTACACCCCATTTTCTCTCTATATAATGGGGAATAACTTCCCATTATAGAGAGATTTAAGGGTTTGGTTATACTCTTTCTATTATGGAGAGATTTAAGGGGTTAGTTACACCCCAGAATTCTCTAAAAATAGCTATGAATAGCTAGGAGAAAGGAGGAGAGTTCTGGGGGGCAAAAACTCAAGAAGCCAAAGGCTAGAGGAGAATCCCTAAAAAACACACTTGATGTATGAAGCTGGATAATCACAGAAGGCTGAAAGCTAAGCATAAGGCTGCTGAACATATATTATGTTGGAGGAGAAAACTCTATGAACTTGCTGAGTTTAAGTTGAGTTTCTAATCTCTTTGAGATTTTAGCCACTGATTAATATTTCATACCTAATCAGTGCGCTTCCAATGAGAACAAGAAATATAAGTCTATTTTCTTTAAATTTATGGTAAATACATTGATCATCTACATTCTTCTTAAAGCCAAAATCGGATATTACTTAATCAAAGTTCAAATACTATTGACAGGATGCTAGCTTTAGACCGTAAATGGATTTCTTTAATTTACAAACCAGATGTTGTGAATCTTTGGCTTCAAAATTATCTAGTTGTCTCATATAGATTTCTTCTCAATGTCACCATTAAGGAAGGCGGTCTTACTATGCATTTGGTGTAACTCCAGCCCGAAGTGGGCCACTAGTGCTATGACAATTTTAAAAGAATCCTTCACAAAAACTGGGGAGAAAGTCTCCTTATACTCAATGCCCTCTGTTTGAGTGAATCCCTTTACGATAAGACGTGCCTTATACCTTCAACATTGCTTTTTCGAATCCTGCTTGGTTTTGAACACTCATTTACAACCAATCGGTTTTTTCCTTTAGGCAACTCTGCTAAATCTTAAACATCATTGTACTTCATAAATTTTAACTCATCTTTCATGCTATTTGACAAATTAGTAGAGTGAATACTGAGTTTGGCCTTATTCAAGGATGTGGGGTCATCTTCTAGCATAATATCAAACTTATGCTTTTGGAGAAACTATATAGTCATTTGCAATGACTGATCGTCTCTCTCTAGTTGATCTCCTAGGCACTTGTGGTTAAGAATTTTTAAGTGCTACCTCATCAGTAGAATCTACTTCAGGATGAACTGTATATGTACCTTGTAAGGGCACAATTGTATTTTCATGCTGAAGTGAAACAACTACTTCATCATTTTGAACAGTTGTCATGAGTATAACAATATATTCTTTCTCAAATGTGAAATTCTTATATAATTGACTCTCACTGTTTTGAATATTTTCAAAAAAAATAGCATTATCCATCTCTATTATGTTCTTAGTGGAGGGACAGTAAAACCTAAAGCCTTTATATCTCTTAGAATACCCTACGAATAAACAGCTAATTGTGTTTGAGTTTAGCTTCTTCTCATATGGTATATATGGCCGAGCTTCCGCTAGACAACCCTAAACATGTAGATGCCTAATACTGAGAGATTTTTTAGTCCATAACTCATATAAAGTTTTAGTTATTATTTTTCTAGATATTCTATTGAGTTAGACAATCGTCTTTAAAGCTTCACTCTATAATGTCTCTGGTAGAGTAGTGTGAGCTATCATACTACTAACCATGTCTTTTAGTGTGTGATTTCGTCTCTCAATAACACATTTTCATGAGGTATCTCTGGGATGATGTATTGGACTACAATACCACACTCTTCCAAAAAATTGGCAAAAAAATCCTGGACATCAACCTGATCCGTCGTATCTGCCAAAATACTCACTATTATGGTCAGATCTAATGACTTTAATCTTTCTATTCTGTTAATTTTTAACTTCAGCTTTATAGATTTTAAACATGTCCAATGAGTGGGATTTCTCATAAATCAAGTATAGGTACTCATAACGAGAGTAATTTTCTGTAAGTGATGAAGTTTCTGTGGTCATTCTAATAAGCTGTAAAGAAGGGATCACAAATGTCTGAGACACAAATCCAAGACGCCTGAACTCCGTCTAGCACCAAACTTCTTAATGATTCTTTAATTAATGTTCACTTAGTATCTAGGTTATTCACATATAAAGATTCAAAATATGTTCAATTTATATAAACCGTCAATTAAGATTCCAATAGCAATAATTTGAGATTTAGATAATAGACTAACCCTTCATTACCAGAAGTAGCAATAAAAATAAGATCTGTCTAATAATGAAATAGAAATAAGAATCTGCCTAAAAAATGGTATATATAAAGTCTCATCCAAATCTAAAATATAACAAGAATCTAATTTAAGCTTTCAAACTCCAATAGTTTCAACTGCAGCTTTATTTTCATCCCCATGTATACATATCTCTCAGCTGAGCTGGGCCTCTTTTGGGTTTGAAAGTTTTCGTATTTAATCGCTTATGTGAATTATCTATCCACCATGATGGGGTGACACTAAAGCTAAACTAATTTCAAAACAAATATAAATATGAGATATACCCTTCTTAGTTAGCCATTTCTGATGCTTTATGTAATTCTACTTGAGATAGCCTACTTTCTTATAGAAGAAGCATACAATGACCTTAGGCCTTTCTTCTGCATTTTTGTCACTTAGGATCAGCTACTGTACTAGTATTTATGTTTTTCCTTTTAGTTTCACTTTTCCTTTCTTATGAGAAATATTATCCTGAATGCTAAGTGAGCACTTTTAGTCTTTTTTTCTTTCAATCTCTCTTCTTTTCAGACACAGTGACTAATGAGCTCAATAAGACTCCACTTTTCTCTTTAAGCATTACAAATAATCTTGAAAAAGGGTTATACTGTGTAAGAAAAGAGATCGGAATAAAATGCACTAGAGTCTCCTCAGAAAGTTTCAATTTTAATACCTTTAGTTTAGAAACAAGATTGGACATTTTCATAATGTACTCTCTTATGTTTTTTTTATCATTATAGCGCATATTTATCAGCTTGCTAAGATGCGTGTTGGTCTCAACTTTATCCGATTTAATAAACTGGTCGGCTACTTTAGCTGAAAAATTCATAGCACTAATTTTATCAGGCATAGAATCTCTAACAGTTACAGAAATAAAATATTTTATGAACAATAGACACATCCTATTGGACCTCTCCTACTATCATAATTGGTCTTTTATTAACTGAATTTTTGTTAGTGCCAGTAATGGTCCATCAGTCATTAACGTGTAGTCTAGGTCCATGAATCCAAGAACGATCTTTACGTGAACTTGCCACTTTTTAAAGTTTGTATCATTTAATTTAGACTACTTAAGTATACAATTTCTCATCAATTTAACATAAATATTGTATTTAACAAAATTCTACTATAATAATCATAAAAAATTGAATTTCAGAAAATACAGCCAGTTTAACCGATAGAGCTGTCGGCCAAACTTTCAGAACAAGTTGTGTGTCTTCATGCCAACACTGTATTGGCCAATATAGATGCCCCAAAGTCTAGGTTTGATGAAAGAGAACATCCTTCCTTTGAGCCTATTGTCCTTTTATAGGATTCGTCCCAAAGTTTAAGTTATCTATATCGACCATATAATATATGTAATGACCCGATCACAATGACATCCTTCCTTTGGGCCAACTGCCACACGTATAAGCCAAACAAATTTACGCATCAGGAATCTTGTTTCGCTGTCGAACTATTTGATGAGGGTAATGTAATATGGGTGTATAGTATGATAACCTTCCTTTGGGCCGATTACTACAGATCAAGGTTCTCTCACTTACATTACTCACATCAAGTATCCGACACCGTACATAATTCGGCCAAACAATAGTCTTCTTTTGTGCCGGCTATTGTTCATATGAACGATATGTGCAATTAAATAAGTTTTTTTATAAATTTTTTAACTTGAATATATAAATATTTTTATCTGTATGTTATCAACTGTAGTAATCATCAATATTCCTTATGCTAGAGCTAAATATTGATAAAGCAGAAGCATGTAAGGATACATATAACAATAGTAAACAAACACTTCAATGCCTTCTTTATGTCAACTACCTAACTACTATTTTAACATGTCTAGTGACTGTAATACTATAGTGCTGATCAGAAGCTTCGAAACGGCTATTTTTCACGCCCAAAACAGAGGTCGGATGAGCCCGTAACGGCTAATTGAAGTTTCTATTGATAAAAAACAGGTCTGCAGGGCTTATCGGGTCTGGATCAGACTGACCCGCAATGACTAAATTGTGGGTTTTCTTAATGGGTCGGGTTTAATAAACTGAATAAAACCTGCTTAGCTTAATGTGAGATTAATTTAAATTAGGTCTCTTTTTTCGATTAGAATTCTTCCCCAAAATTTTCTAATAGACTAGAATTCTATCTCAACCCTAAACCCACATCAATCCTAAACCCACATCAATCTCAACAATCCCAATTAATATTAATATGAGATTAACTAGAAGTAAATTTCCTTATTAGATTAAAAGTTTATATCTAAATATCTAATCCTTAATAATCTCATAATCTTAATTAATTTATAAATCCAAAATAATTAACCTCTTATTATTTTTATTATTTTAATTTTATTGCCGTTTTACCGTCGCCACCGGCCCATGGTAGCCGGTGGGGGACGCGCGACAGCATGCCCAGGCTAGGCCTGCCTGCATGCTCTGCATGCAGGCGCCTGCATGCAGAGCAGCGCGTGCATAATGCGTGGCGTTGCTGCATGAACCGTTTCCCTTTTTTTAATTTTTCAGAAAATATTTCTGAAATAATGCACAAAAAAATTCTGAAAAATATATACATAATTCAATTTAATCATCTCAGTTTAATTTAATTATTTGAGATACAAAAACAATTCTTTATTGAATTAAATAAAGAGATCGACTGTAATTTTAATAGATTGAGATCAAAGTATCTATAGATCCCGATGATCCGATAAAGAGGAGGCTTTGATACCAATTGTTGAATTTGATAATTATTCCAAATAAGATCTCATACATACAATAACCTCTTTATCAAGATCAAAGGAAAGAAGGGTTTAGGCATACCTGATCATGAAAGGGATGTCGAAGGTTGCACATCTCGAGGACAACAGAGTTGAGGGAGGGAACTCTTCTCTCCAGCAACAAAATTCTCTTCTTGATCCTTAGAGGAGATGAGAGGCCTCCAAGAGAGAGATTAAGTTATAATAGTTGGTCTTGAGAGGAAATCCTACTCATGATATATATAGTATCAAAGAATCCTAATTCAACTCATCATAGATCTACACGCTTAATTGATAACACGAGTCTCACACGTGTAGATGAGCCTCACATCTTAATTTAAATACACTCATGGTTAGTTGAAACGTGTCTAGACCTAAACCATTAGGTTTGATCAATTTTTTATCGGGCCCAACAATATAGGCTTATAGAGACGAGTATATAAATCCAATTATATTTATGTATGCCCAAATTAATTTATACTCTAATCTAAACAAGTCTAACAAAATTGTAATTGCAGGTGAATCTTAAGGTAAAGTGCATACAAGTAAAATGGATATGCCAATTAAACATAGTTTCCGGGTCATCAGAGACAGGGAGAGTGCGCTTAATATTTATAAAATTGAATGCACTTAATATTTATAAAATTGAATTTTGAAGGGTATATTCAAAAAAGTCTTTTTAATGGTTTACGTGTTTTAAGTACTTTAGTTTTCCAATATTAAAAAGAGTATATTTGTTGTTTGAGGTCTTGCATATTGCACACAAAGGATGCGGGCCTAAGTTAGATAAGACTGGTAAAAATTATGTTGAGGGGCACTTTGTAATTTTAGGATGGGATATTGCACTTTAAGTTTTCTTCTTTTTTTAAATCACCGCAAAAAAGAAAATCGGCTACAATTCCTATGGAATTATATCATAAAATAATATAGATTTGTTATACGTCTTTGATCATTTTACCTTCAAATTAATTTGAAGTTGCCAATTGCAGATCACAGACATCAGTCCCAAGGTTGAAAGATTTTCTCTACACTACAATAGTAGTTAGAAACAATAGCCATGTAGAAAGTGACTTTTTTTGGCTCTTTTCTAACTTTTTTTCATGCCTTCACACTTCCTAGTTCCCACGTAGCTAGTAATTTGTGTTCAAAGACCTTGAAAGAAAAGCCGACAAACTTCCTAAACTTTTCAAAAGAGTCTTTTTTTCAGAATTAAAAAACTTTAAAGTATTTAAACTCTCTCTTACATTTCATTCACATGTCAATACGAAATTAGTCATGTTATAATGTGTGTGTGGGACTGATATCACTCACATGCCTACCCAAATTAGCCTAGTCATTCCCCACAGCAAAACATTCTATCATCCTCCCTCTCCCCCCATTCCCACTACCAAAATCAGCTCCCCCTAAAAAAAAAGAAAAAAAAATCTATATAATTTCTCTCTCACTCTCTCCCCATCTTATTAATAACAACTCAAAAAACCCTAACCCAGAGAGAGATATGGAGAGCAAACCCTCGTCGGCCACCACGGCCGAGCCGCCAACCACCTACGTCCAAGCCGATCCCCACACCTTCCGCGACCTCGTCCAGCGGCTCACCGGCGCGCCAACCCCCTCTTCCAAGCCGTCGCCCTCCTCCTCAGCCGCCGCAGTCGGGCCCCGCCGCTGTCGGGCCTTCAAGCTCCACGACCGGCGCGGCCCCAGCGTCCGCAGCCTGGAGGTCCAGCTGGGCCTCACCTCCCTCAAGTCCCCAAGATCAGTAAACACCGCGGCGCCGCGGAAATCGCCCGGCCAGAGTCCGGTCACCCCCTTGGTGTCCGACACGGTGTTCTCACCGCCGGATTTCATAATAAAGCATAAAGAAGAGGGTGAGGAAGAGGAGCAGCGGGCGATCAAGGAGAAGGGGTTTTATCTGCGGCCGTCACCGCGAGGGTCGGGACCGCCGGAGCTGCTAACTTTGTTCCCATTATGCTCCCCAAAACAACAACAGCAGCAGCAGGAGCAGCAGGGGAGATCAGCGAGTGATCAGTGAGGAGATGATTGCAGGGGCATGTTGGGAATTGTTTCTTTTTGTTTGCTTGTCTGTCATTGTCCTTTTTGGGACAGTCAGAATCCAGGAGCTCTCTCTCGTTGTTTGGGGATTCGTGGGTTTCGGGCGATTCGCTGGTTTCTGAAGTTTAACAGTTAAAAAACAGTTAATGTTTGATGTCTGCCATTTGTATAGAAAACCTCGTTTTGTTTCTATTTTCATAGCTCTCTCTCTCTGTTTTTTCCCATAGAAAAACGCACGGTTTTGGACAAAAATGAGTTGAAAGTAATGTTGTAGCGTAGCACTAAAAGTCTTTTTTGTAATAGACGAGATTAAAAGTTGAAGTTGGAAACCCGGCCCGTATCAGGCTACGGTCTGTTCTATTCCCTAAGACAGTAGTAGCCGGTCAATCAATTTTGCTTCCCCCCGACATTTTGAAGCGTCGCTCAACTCAATCAAAGGCCCTGTTTGGCAGTTTGGGAATAAAAGAAGAAAAAGTGTGCGGATCCCAATCAATCAGATTTTCAGCGTCTTCCGAGCTAAAAACTCAGAATTTTAACACGCCTATAGTAATAAAAAACTTAGTTGGAAATGTGAGCTCACACGCTTTTTCTTCTCAATTTTCACAGCAATCAAACAGAGTGGGAGACAAGAATGCATGTGAGGCCCTCATATCACAACCAAAAAAAGAGAGCTTCCGGCTACTTTCAAGTGAAAGGCAAAAAAAACTCCAAGAAAAATTCTTAGCAAGCATTAAGCAACGACTCTTATCAATAAGAACAAAGACAAGAAATTATCAAATAATAATAAATGTCATTCATTTCCTTGTTTTGAGGGAAGGGTGGGGCCTTAGCCACCGTAGAATTTTATGAAAAAATAAAAAAAAAAGAAAAGAAGAAGAAGTGGGTGGGGGTTGATTACAAAGAGCCATTCAAGGCTTGCAACATACACGAAGAGGAAAGTTCTCTATGCACAACAAAATCAAGAGGAGATTCATTTTGCAGTCCAACAATGAAGGAGCATTTAGATTGAAACACCTTTTTGGTTCCTCTCATGCTATAATGTCGTAAGAAGGGACAATGAAGAAATAGATGCACCGCGGTCGAAGTCATTCATTTCTTAGAAATATATAGCGAGTTGATCCCCTAAGAACGGTTCTCACGGATTCCTGTGAGAACTTTCACGTGAGTCGTCGGATCTGATAGAGATATGGTTTTATTTGATTTGATCTATCAGATCCGACGACCCACGTGAAAGTGCTCACAGGAATCCGTGAGAACCGTTCTTAAAGGATGAGCTCCCTATATATATATATATATATATATATATATATATATATATATATATATATATATATATATATATATATATATATAGACACACACACACACATAAAATGCAATTCTTTTCTCCTCCAATTATGATACTGTTAACAGAAATCTCTGTGCCACTTTTGACCTTCCTTGGACTCTTTGCCAAAGGCATTCATTTCTTTGACTAAATAGCCTTCTGTTGATTACGTGTTAATAAATTTTGGACTTCCACTCCCAATCCTTGTCGGTTTGCTCTCTCCGTAGCTTTCTACTGCTTAATCATTCATTCCCCCTTCAACTTGCCCTTTCTCTCTCAAAATAATAATAATAATAAGAGAATCATTCATTCCACCTTCCACGTGATCCTTGTGTTCCCCCAGTTTAAAATGGTGACATTTAACTCACCTCATCATTCTCATAAAAACAGTCAATGCATCATCATCATCATCATGCTCCTTTTCAAACCACCTTGGCGTTTTCTTGATTGACAAGAATGGGAATGAGAGAAGCAATGCACTCTCGCTCGTGTGACTGCACTTGATTCATCGTGAAGGAAATTAGGCTTATAATTAGCGCATCATAGTCAAATTTTGTTGACATTTTTTTGTAGCCTTGTACACATGGAGAAACTCCATAGCTGCAAATGATCATGGACCACATCTCGACGGAACCCAAGGCACCGGCGGCGAAGGGGCGGTCGACACGTGTACGCCACCGACACCAAGTTCAGGTCGATGAGCAAGAGGTGAGCTGGTTTAGATCTCTGTTTAAGGTCCTAATCGCGTTTAGGACCGAGCTAAGCAAGCACCGCAAGCATAACTTCTTCTTCTTCTTCTTGCATGATTGGAGTGTTTTCAATGGTTATAAGCAAATTCGTTGCCTAACACAAGAATTTGTTGCTTGTTGAGGCAATATGGCGACAAGTTGGAAACACACTCTACGCGTTGGCCTCATATTTTTTTTGTAGAAAGACAAAGAGGAGACAACACCGATGATTAACAAACTTAATTAGCTTATTGTTGATTAAAAGATAATCTCTACTTCTTTTTAAGGATTGCGTCGCGAGATCTTTTGAACCGAATAAATTAAGAAAGAAGAATTGGAGGAGAGAGGCCGGATCCTCTTTGATTTTTCGCACTCCTAATAGTTAGTCGACTAACTCTTTCCGAGGGCCCCAATGTCGTGATGATATTATACAACTCTTTGTAAATCTCAACCTAAATCTCTCAGCAATTAGAGAGGAGGAAATCATGAAGAAAATAAATGAAATTAAAGGCAGTTGTGCCCGAACTCTATTCAGTAATTAAAATCCACTGCTCATTAAAACTTAGTCGAGTTTTTATGTAAAGTCGGTGTTAAGCAAAAATAGAAAACACAAAACTTGGGGGAGATAAATTTCTAACACAGTGCCGGGTCAAAATGATAATGGGTCTGGGCCAAGATACCAAGGTACTCTTCCTCCACTCATTTGGCGTCTTTAGGGATGATAATGGGTCTGGGCCAGCCCATGGGTCCCTAACCTGATCCCATAAAAGCCCGAGCCCGACTCCAACCCTAACATTACCATAGGCCTATTTTATTTTAGGGGAGGGGCGGAGCGGGAGCCTATACTAGGCCTTGCCGCAACTCGACCCCAGCCTGCCCTTAAAAAGGCCGATTTAGGACTTAATTATGAATTCAAATCCAAAAGCAAATATATTCATTTTAGTTTTACTATTACACTACAACTAGTATTGTTTTATGATTTTAATCAAAGCAAATACTCTTAATCTTTAAAAGCATAGGTTACAAAGAAGCAAGATAAAATATGAGAGATTTCTTTTCTTCTTTAACTTTTAAATAGCATTAGGCCTAAATGGAGGCCTAAGGGCCGGCGCTAAATCCTACCATGGTTCAGTTCAAACTACTGAACTGAACTGAGAACCGAGGGTCGGGAACCGGAATCGACTGTCACCATCGATTCCACAGTTTCAAACCGAACCGGAACCGACTGCTGGGGCAACCAGTTCCGTTTTGTGATATTCCGAACGGGCCCGGTTCTGCACCGGCAGTTCCCGGTTCTGAATCGGGTTCTAATTTTTTTTTCCTAATACGTCGTTCAGCCTTTGGGCTGGTGGCCTTATAGGCCTATTGAATTTTTTTTTTGTAATAGATCGTTAAGCCTTTAGGCATAGGCCCTGCCTTTTAGTTTAATTTTTTTTTTCTTTCAGAAAGTGGCCCGCGGGCTTGGGCCTGGCGAAGTGGCCTGGCCGCCTAAGAAAAACTGGTCGTTGGCCCACCAATGATCCAATTTTGGACCATTAAAGGAGAGAGGGAAGGAGAGTTTTTTTTTATTGCTTTAAGTTTTTAGTTTTTTAAATATTATTTATAATCTATAAATATCACCAAGTTCTCATTCTCCACATCAGATCTAGCTACAAATCTCTTTACAAAATCTCTGGACAAAAGCTCTGTACAAAATCTCTCTCCAAATTCATCTATAAAATCTCTCTACAAATTCTCTAATAATCTTTCTACAAAATCCTCTACTATAATTTAATTTCTAAGTTCTCTATTCTCTTCAATTTTCTAGCACTCTCTACCTTCCTTATTCTTCATTACGATGGTAAGTGAAAGTTTGTCGACAAGAGGTAAGGGCAATGTTGGTGAAAATCAATTCCCAACGGGGCCAAAGATGATATTTTCGGTTACATACAATCAACGCCATATTCAATGATGTACGACGTCGACGATAGTGAATTAGAAATACATCCTGAAAAAGAGGCACAAGTCAATATTCCGACTCAAAGATCCCAAACCCAAGACAATGATAGAGGCAAAGAAGATATCGCTAGCCAAAAATTAAAGTCTAATCTTTTCGTGCATCATTTTACGAAAATCAAGAATAATGTGAGTACGGTCGTTAGTGTAAGTTGCTAGCATTGTCCAAAAAACTTATAAATGGTCTGCTTTGATGGCTATGAGACATATCGAAAGCACCTGGAGAGGACACATCCTTGTGAAGTCGGTCTTACAAAAATGCAAACTCAAATATCAATATACGCTATCAATACCCCTCCTCAATTATTTCATTTCTCTAATGCTAAAAATAGAGATGAATTAGCACGAATGATTTTCGTTGAACACTTGTAATTTAGTTTCGGTGAAAAAATATTTTATAAATTATTATCAAAATGTATTAAATCCTAATTCAACTAGAGTGCGTAGGACCATTCTCACACGCACAGTCTATAAACTTTATAAAAGAAAAAAGAATTACATGTTTTTTTCATCACTTTTGATGAGCGTGATCTATATGTAGCAATATATGGAATGATCACTGGCAATAACATTCTTATATGTGTTGGCCCAAAGGCCCATCACTCTAGTTTTGATGATGATCAACTCATGTAGTTATGTTTACTAATAATCTTATGATGTTTAGTTTCAGATACTTAATCAAGATATTAGTAGGTGATTAGCTTCAACAAAGGTGTTTTGGAGCTTCTCACATGGTGATTCAAGAGCCCGAGCGACAAAGTCATATCTAACACTCGGTGGAGTCAAACTCGGTGGATCACGGTTTGGATCGAGTCGACTTGGAGACGGCGCTCTACAAGAAGATCTCGGTACATAGTTTAGTTTATTTTAGATCCATTTATAAAGATTAGATAGTGTGGTATGCTCAAGTTCACAACACACACGTTTCATGTTTTGGTATTGGTTTTCGGTTTTTGGTTTAACCGATCTTGGTTTTCATGTATAGATAGTATCAAAACAAGTTTACATGGTTTTATGTATATTAGATTTGTTCTATATACATCTATACTTCAACTATTTAAACAAACTTAGTTTGATAGTCTATTTCATGAGTTTGGTGTTTTGGTATTTTAACAAAACATAATTTCGGATTTAATATCAAAAACAATGATATATATATCTTTCATGTATATTGGACTTATATCCAAATGCAACATGCTTCAATGTTATTTCATATCATGTTTTTTGTATTTAGTTAAGTTTTGGACAAAACGATTTTCTTTTGAAAAATCCAAGTTTGGAAAATACAGGTTTTGGTTTTCGGCAAAACTTATATAACACAAAAATGGTTCAAATAGTTTGAAATATGTGTTGAAATTTTTAACACATGTTTGTATATCAAATATAATGTTAGAAACTATTTTTGTGAAATTTTAGAAGTTTTATGAGATTTTATTTTAAAATTAAAACCCAAGTTTCAAGTCCTGAAAAACTGCCTGCCAGGCTCTGGCGGTCGACCGGACCGGTCGACCGTACCCAGAGTCGGTCGACCGGACCAGTCGACCGACGTGCACAAAACGTGCACACTGGCCAGCCACTTGGACCGGTCGACCGAGCGGTCGACCGACTGCAAGTACCCCACTCTCGGGTGGGGGCGGTCGACCGACCGGTCGACCATAAGGCTTGGACGGTCGACCGAGCGGTCAACCGACCAGAGAGCATTTGCTCTCTGGATTGGCATGGTCGACCGGGCGGTCGTCCAGAAGGCTCCAACGGTCAAATTTTTGACCGTTGGCGGTCGACCGGGCCGGTCGACCGCCAGCCGCCAGGGCTGAAAAAAACAGCCCCAACGGCTAGTTTTTCAATGGGGCTATTTATACCCCATTTGTAAGGGTTTTCGGTTAAGATTTTTAGTGAGAAAAATTTCCTACTTCTCTAGTGTTTTTACACAAGTTTTCAAAAGAGTTTTTGTGTTCATAAGATCATTCTTTATTTGTTTTTAAGAGTTGAAAAAATCAAAGAAAAATTTAGATTTGGGATATTTACTTTGTTTTTCATTTCTATCAAATACAAGTTGTTTTCCCAAGTATTTTTCTTTGTGTTTTTGTTTTCAAACTCTTTGTTTTTCACACTTGAGCTTATCATTCTATCCTATCTATTTAGGATCTTTATTTGTGGAAGAAGTTGTTTGTGGTTGAGATAGACCACCAAGTTGTAACCCTCTTTATTTATGGTATCCCTCTTGGGTAGAGGTTGATTTGGAGTGGTTGTTAGCTCCCTCTAGTGAGAGGTTGAGATTGTGGTTTGCTCCCTCTAGTGAGAGGTGGAGTTGTGTTGGATTTGTATCCCTCTTAGTGAAGAGGTGGATTGTGGTTGTTTGGCTAGGTGCCTACCCCTCTTGTGTGAGGTGGTATTTGTGTTGCCTCTAGTGAGAGGTTGTATTAGTTGAGAGAGGAGTTGTGTACTCCTTGTTGTATTACCCCAAATCCTCAGTGGAGGTTCCCTGTGTAGGAGTCCTGTGTGGACAAGTTAGTGGATTGGAAATCCTTCTGTGTGAAGGCGGGGACGTAGAGCTGGGTGCTCGAACCTCGAAACAAATCTTGGTGTTTGCATTTGATCCATTGACTCTTATTCTCTCTCTTTACTTTGTGCCTTACATCATTCATATTGTCATATCATAATTATATGCTTGGTTTGATTGTGTGTGCCTCACTTGTGCTTAACCACGAGAGCTTCATATAGCGCCTCAACTCTTATTCAGAGGAATCAAGAGGAGTTAGTCCAGAGCCCTTCATCGGGAATTCGGCTACACTCGTTGGTTGCATTAAGTGTGTCGCAAGTATTGTTTTAATTTTCGCATTTAGTTTATTAGATTAGCCTTATCACCTATTCACCCACCTCTAGGTGATTTCAATTGGTATCAGAGCCTACGCTCCTGATATTTGGTTTAACCACCTAGGAGTGTGATCTTGGTTAGCTAATCTATCATTTGTTTTTGCACACTTATATTGTTTGCACACACTCATGGATTGCTTGTCACCTCCCATGTTTGATGTTTCCAACATTGACATGTGAAAATTTAGGATGTCCATGTACTTGAAAATCCTAGGCTTGCATGTTTACCTTGCTATTACCAAGAAATCCTTCTCTAGTGATAGCAAGTATATAAAGGCCAATGCACAAGCCCTTGAGGTACTTAGAAGCACGCTTAATAAAGAATATTTGTGCTTAGTTTCTAACTGTGATTCCGCCTTTGCAGTGTGGAATACATTGACCACCTCCAAGCTTTAAACGCCAACTATTGTGGAGGATGAATCTAGTGGAGAATCCGACAATGCATGCTACATGGTCCAAGGGAATGACTCCCTTGAGGTATATTCGGAATCTTAATTAGATTGTAATGATGTTAGTTCTTCATGTAATGACTATGTTGATCCAAATGCTTTGAATGAAGAACTTTCCATTGTTTGTGAAAAGTTGCTTGAAAAATATAATCTTTTGAAAAAGAAAAGTTTAGGACTTAACAATGAAAATAAAGATTTGCTTTCTAAACTAGACTTGGTTTTGCAAGAGAAGGAAGAGATTTCTAGTGAACGTGACTCACTTAAATCTCAACTAGACCTTGCCCTAAAGAAAAATGAATTTTTGAAATCTAAAAATGATTGTAATGAAGTTTTAAAGAAAAATAAAGCTACAACTTCAAAACTTGATTTTGTTGTAAAAGAGAATGATTCTTTGAAAATAAAAATTGCTTCAATTTCAAAGGATTTAGAAGTTTGTTTAAAGAAAAATGAATCTTTGAAAATTGATATTGATTCACATGTTTGACATGCTAGTGTAGCTTCACCAAGCTTACCTATTGCATGCTCCTCTTCTATAATTGAAAATGATATATCTATACTTAAAAAGAGTGTGAATTATTTGGGCTCCACTTTGAGCCATTGTGCCATGAACCATACACGCTTGGAATTTTTGGTTCGAAAGAAACAAGTTCCATTTTTGCATGCACACAAACCATGACATACACATGCTCCCCACGGTCACATCCATCACACTTTGTATGCTCATGTGTACACTTGTACACATTGTGGACGTAAGGGCCACCTTGCTAAATTTTGCTATGATAAAATTCATAATGTAAACTTAGCAACTAAATTTGTTTGGGTTAGGAAACGAACTAACCCCCATGGACCCAAAAGAGTATGGGTACCAATGACCACCCCTATTGTATTTGATGTAGGTGTGGGCTCTCGCATGACGTGAGAGTAATGGTGCCTTGAAGTGGATGCGTTCTGTAATACCCCGTTCCCGGAATACGTACTTAGTTGCGTATTCAGTTTTTCGATCGTATTTTTCGATTTACTTCCTGTATTTGACCGATTTCAATTTTAAAAATCATTTTCCAATATTATATATTTTCTATGATTTTCTGGAATTTTCCTGAATTTAATTAAATATTTTCAAAACCGGTGTCGACCAGTGCCGCTGATCGATTCTCAGATTTTTAATTCACAAACAGTTAGGAATTTCTAGAAGGTCCTTTAGACTTTATTTCTTAGAATCATATTTTCTATCTAAATACTTTTTCTGAGAATTTTATGAATTTATGAAAATTCCAACGGAGTCGGTAGATAACTGATTCCGGGATTTTTAGTTTTAAAACTATAAATTATTTCTTCAAACGAATTTCACCATGAGTCTTAAAATATTATTCTTGATTTTTGGTAAAATTTTCGGGTCGTTCCGAGATACTTGAATTTCGGACGATTTCGGTATTTTCCGAAATGTTTTCCGCATCTTCGACTTAAACCTGGAAAATTGTCTTTTCAACATTTTTAAATTTTAAGCCAAAGAAAATATCTTTCCTTTTTATAATTCTTTTCCTTTTCCTTTTTCTTGATTTTCCTTTACTTCCTTCACAAGCCTCAAAATTTTCCCATTTTTCAATAATTCCACTTTCTCCAAAATTCCACCAACTCCCACCTACTTCCTCATTTAATGCATCTCTTACTCTCTCTCTCCCATGGCCAGCCAAGTGGCCAAGTGAGGGACACCTCACCCTCTCCTATTTGCAATAAACCCCCTCTCAATTACATTATTTGCAACTCCTTTACAAAATCTAAAACCTATATAAACATTTCCTTTACATTTCTTTTCCTTTTTCTTCATTTCACCAAAGTATTAGCCTTCACCATTTCCCTCTCCATCTCAACTTCAACCACCTACTTCCAAAACAACACCACAAGATCATCATCTCCACCTCAAGCAACCATTTTGGAACTTGGATCGTAGCTTTCTTCGCCGCCAAAGATCACCTTGGTGCTATTCGTCGACAACGACCCTTTCGATCGCATAAAACATCGATTGATCACTCCTAGTGAGTATTTTTACTCACCAAGACTTGTAAACTTTCTAGTATACTTGTATTTCCACATTTTGTACACTTGTGCCTTCAAAATCATATTTTTGACCTTCAAATTCGACCAGCAAATTCTGTTCTGTACGCTATTTTCAGGCCACGATTAGTCGACTGGACCTAGGGATTAGTCGACTAATCCATCTAGTTGAACCATAACCTTTTTCTGAAACTCAGTTTTAGTCGACTTACCCTGGTTATTAGTCGACTAACCTTTTCTGGAAATAAACCTCAACTCTTTGGAAATCACTGTTAGTCGACTACCCCTTTTACCCTAGTCGACTAACTTTTCCTGAACCAGAAACTCAACTCTCTGTATCTCAGATTTAGTCGACTTACGTATCTGTTAGTCGACTTGAGTTCACTGTTAGTCGACTACCCTTTTTCCCTAGTCGACTAACTTTCCCTGAAACAGAATCTCAACTCTCTGGAACCCAGTTTTAGTCGACTAATTCAGACTGTTAGTCGACTAGAGACCACTATTAGTCGACTAACCCTTCCACCTAGTCGACTAATTTAGGCTGTTTATTATAGTTGATTTCTTTTCTGAAATTTGATCTTACCCTTGATACATGTGTGATATATTATTCTTGTTTATGCTTCATGACTGATACTTCATGACCTATTACTTGATGGATGTTACCTCTTGTTACTTCATGGCTTGTTATTGTATATTCTCATTTCATAACTTGTTAACTAATGAATATCACCACTTATCATGCTATCTCTTAACACCAAGTATGATACACTTGACTTTTGTATAAAATGGACCAACTTACATGTGGGTCGGGGGAAACATGCGGATATCGATATGTGTTCGTGTTTACAGTGGTATTAGGTATATTGTACAATCATATTTCCGGTCTGACCTGAGGGCCTCCAGGGGACCGAGGGGAGTGCTTGCTCCCTCCTTACTGGTACCATCATGATAAGGGCATACATAAGTCCCTCCTGTTAGCCTAGCGGCTGGCTTCCGTCACCAAGCAACGGAACAATCCTGGACCGTTATCCCGGGCATGTACGGGATCCACTGTAAACATAGTTCGTTGATAATCCCGCTAGTTTCCAATAACAACCTTGCTTTACTAGGATATGGATCTATGTGCGCTGGGACGCTGGTTTACATAGCTAGATATCACAGTGAGACAAGTAATAGTAATAATAGATTTTCACTGTGTATCCATTGTATTATGACTTTATCTCTTTATGCTCCCATTACCTGTTAGTTGATGTTTGTTATACTGCTCCATCTTTCTTATACTTGTCTTTTAGCCATTTGGCTGTAGCCTATTCATTGTTGGGAGGTCCTGACTCCCTTGGATTTGTATGTTCAGGTTCCGAAGCTTGGATCGAAGTGGAGCCATCCACAGAAGATCGAGCTTTCTTTAGTGAGCAGGCCGATTAGCTCCAGTCTTTGTGCCAGATCTCTCTTTTTGACTCACGGGATCTTCATCCTACTCGTGAGCATTTTGTGTTTATATTGTATCTTTTGCTTTTGACTTGGTTGTGATAAAAGATACATGTAATGTGTAATATTTTATCATATTTTGTGATGACTTGTACTTGTACTTTTATGTTGGCATATGTATGGATATCACGCTTTGTCGTGTACTCTGATCTTTGTTGTACTAAATGCTTAGCGTATATACTTGGGGGCACTTTCCGACCTACGTATATACGTCGCAGTGACGTCTCCGTATTCGTGGAATCGGGGCGTTACAGGTTGGTATCAGAGCCTAGGCTCTCACACCTATAGTACAATCAAGTAGCAAATTAATGAAATTTGCTATTGCCAACTACAATGTACAAAGTTATCTAGTCCTTCTTGATCCTTTCTTGATTCCTTCCCTTGTGTCCTAAACTCCTTCCATTTTTCCAATTCCAGTTATCTTATCCCAATTCGGTATGGAGAGAAGGACGGGTCGTAGCAACTCTGGACAAACATCAAATGGACCCACGGGAGAGAATGTCGATATTCTGAGGGTCATCCAGACAATGATGGAGAATCAGCAACAACAGACGGAACTTCTCGGCAAGAGTTAGCAGCTCCAAAGGAACAGAGGCCGGGAAATATTTCAGACTTCAGACGGCTGCAGCCAGCCATATTTACGGGTGAAGAGAAACCCCTGGATGCAGAGCAATGGCTGACAGATACATCAGATCTGCTGAACGCAGCCCGAGTACCAAAGGAGAACCAAGTGGAGGTCGCCAAGATTCAATTGAAGGATATAGCTAGAACTTGGTGGCTAGCTGAGGAGGCCAGATTGGAGAAGCCTGTCACCTGGGACACATTCTCCAAGAGTTTCTACAGTAGATTCTTCCCTGCCATTGCTCAGAAAGACATGGAGGAGCAGTTCATCAGACTGCAGCAATGGAACAGTCCGTGGATGAGTATGTCGCGGAGTTTCTCAGACTTAGCCGCTTTGCTCCGTACATGGTGACGGATAAGGAGAAGCGGGCAAGCAGATTCCAGCAGGGCTTGCAGATGGATATCCAAGTCTTCCTAATGCCCCAGCAGCTGAAGACTTATTCAGAAGTTCTCACCATAGCTCGAGAGGTGGAGCGTGGGCTAGAGAAGAAGCAAGTGAACCAGATGAGGAACCAGGCCATGAAGAGGCCATTTCCACCTATGGGAAGAGGAGGCCCATACAGAGCAGCGAAGGTTCAGGCTATGAGGCAACCATTCCGACCAGCTCCTTACCAGGCGGCTCAACCACTTTCTTTCTGCAGTTATTGTCAGAAGCCAGGCCACATTCGACAGACTTGCCGTAGGGCAAATGGATTATTCTTGGTGTGTGGTTCCCGAGACCATTCCATAGAAGCCTGTCCACACAGGAGAATGGGGATAGCCGGCCAAGCTTTGCCAGCACTGCAGGGACCGAATGGACAGAGAGCACTTCCAGGGCCACCGGGACAGAGGAATCAAGGACCGATGATCAGGAGAGTTCCTCCCCCTCCTCCACAGCAAGCTATTCGCCCAGTCCAGAGAGGAGCTAGGACTGCTGCAGGGCGTGGAAGGGGTCAAGCCTTCAATTTGACAGAAGTAGAGGCTGAGACTTCTGAGGAGGTGATAACAAGTAATATCAGGGTGCATTCTAAACCTGTTTTAGCCCTCTTCGATTCAGGTGCTTCACATTGTTTTATCTCAGATCATTTTGTGGCATTGCATTCCATACCTGTTAGATCTTTAGACCACAAATGGGAGATTAGTACAGGGAATGGAGTAGTCATATCTTCTAGAGTTTGTGCTGACTGTCCAGTAGAACTTTGTGATAAGACCTTGGCCATAGATATGCTCGTACTAGACACCAAAGGGTACGATGTAATCTTAGGCATGACCTGGCTCAGTCAATATTATGCAGTGATTGACTGTAGGGAGAAGAAGATCAATTTTAGAATCCCTCTTCAGCCGGAATTCCAATTTAGTGGAGAAGTGAAGTCTACCAAGAGAAAGACTCGGATGACTAGTACAGAGATGCAGAAGGGAATACCAGTGTGGGATGAATTCCCAGAGGTGTTTGCTGAGATCTCAGGACTGCCACCTGAAAGGATGATTGAGTTTTCTATTGATACTGTGCCTGGAACAGCTCCTATATCCAAGGCTCCGTACAGGATGGCACCGACGGAGTTAGAAATTCTAAAGAAGCAGCTGCAGGAATACTCAGACAAGGGATTGATTCGACCAAGTACTTCACCATGGGGAGCTCCAGTATTATTGGCAAACAAGAAGGATGGTGGTAAAAGGCTTTGTATTGATTATAGAGAATTGAACAAGTTACCATCAAGAATAAGTATCCCTTACCAAGGATTGATGATCTGTTTGATCAGCTTCATGGAGCCCGAGTATTCTCTAAATTAGATTTACAATCGGGTTACCATCAGCTTAGGGTAAGGAAAGAGGATATTCCGAAGACGGCATTCAGGACCCGTTATGGCCACTATGAGTTTCTAGTTATGCCTTTCGGAGTCACCAATGCCCCTTCAGTTTTCATGGATTTGATGAACAGAGTGTTCTCGCCCTATTTGGATCAGTTGTAGTGGTTTTTATAGATGGCATCCTGATCTATTCAAAGAGCAACAGGGAGCATGCAGAACACTTGAGGATTGTATTGCGGACTCTCCAGCAGGAGCAGCTTCATGCTAAGAGGAGCAAGTGTGACTTTTGGTTGGACAGTATGGCCTTCCTTGGACACATAGTTTCAGCGGAAGGAATTTCAGTTGATCCTAGCAAAGTCCAGGCAGTGAAGGACTGGCCAATTCCAAAGACGGTGACTGAAATTAAGAGTTTTCTTGGACTAGCCGGATATTACAGACGCTTTGTCCAAGATTTCTCTAGGATTGCAGCCCCGTTGACCAAGCTCACCCGGAAAGGAGAAAGGTACATATGGACAGAGGAATGTACTGCAGCTTTTGAGAAATTGAAGCAGAGGCTCATTTCAGCTCCAATCTTGAGGACTCCCTCAGGAAGAGGAGGGATGGTCATATTCAGTGATGCATCAGGAAAAGGCCTGGGGTGTGTACTTATGCAACATGATCATGTCATAGCTTATGCATCCAGGCAACTGAAGACTCATGAGCGGAATTACCCAACTCATGACTTGGAGCTAGCAGCTGTTATATTTGCCTTGAAGATCTGGAGGCATTATCTTCTGGGAGATAAGGTGTTGATATACACGGATCACAAGAGCCTCAAGTATATTTTCTCACAGAAGGAATTGAACATGAGGCAGAGGCGGTGACTGGAGCTTATGGCGGACTATGATATAGACTTGCAATATCATCCAGGCAAGGTCAATACAGTACCGGATGCACTGAGCAGGAAGCCAGAGAGTAGAGTGCTAGTCCAACTTACTCAGGAGAAGGAGTTGATTCAAGACATCATCAGATTGGACTTAATGTTGGTACAAGGAGTTGATAAGGCGGGACAGTTCATGACCTTGCAGATTCAGTCAGCATTATTGGATGAGATCAAGGAAGCTCAGAAGGAAGACCCCAGATTGCAGAAATTCCGAGCTCAAGTAGAGGAAGGATTGAGGACTGATATCTGTATTCATCCAGATGGTGCATTATATTTTGGTAGCAAACTTTGTGTTCCCCAAGGAGAAGTTAGACAGAAGATTCTGACGGAAGCACACAGTTCAGCATATTCCATACACCCAGGGGGAAACAAGATGTATCAAGACATAAAGAAGCAGTTTTGGTGGAATGCAATGAAAAGGGAGATAGCCCAGTATGTTGCCAAGTGCTTGGTTTGTCAGCAGATAAAGATAGAGCATCAGAGGACAGCTGGACTTCTACAACCTTTACCGATACCTGAGTGGAAGTGGGAGCACATCACCATGGATTTTGTCACGGCATTGCCTCGCAGTCCTAAAGGTAATAATGCTGTGTGGGTAATCATTGATCGCCTCACCAAATCAGCTCACTTCATACCATTCAGAGTAGGTCAGACAACAGAGGTTCTGGCAGACAAGTACATGAAGGAGATAGTTCGTCTGCATGGAGTTCCAGTTAGTATTGTATCAGACAGAGACACCAGATTCAGATCTCATTTCTGGGAAAGCCTCCAAGAAAGTCTAGGGACTCGTCTGAAATTCAGTACTTCATATCATCCTCAGACAGACGGACAATCTGAAAGGACTATCCAGATTCTTGAAGATATGTTGCGGGCCTGCATGATTGAATTCCAGGGATCATGGGAAGACCATCTTCACTTGGCTGAATTTTCTTATAATAACAGCTATCAGGCAAGTATCAAGATGGCACCTTTTGAAGCATTGTATGGTAGGAAGTGTAGGTCACCGATTTGTTGGGATGAAGTCGGTGAGAGGAGACTTTTGGGACCAGAGATCCTGATTCAGACAACAGATAAAGTCAGGATTATCAGAGATCACCTCAGGGCAGCACAGAGTCGGCAGAAGAGTTGGGCAGACACACTGAGAAGGCCATTGGAATTCCAGACAGGGGATCATGTGTTTTTGAAGATATCACCTACAAAGGGAGTAATCCGGTTCGGTACTCGTGGAAAGCTTAGTCCGAGATATATCGGCCCATTCGAGATCTTGGACCGAGTGGGAGATGTGTCTTACAGGTTGGCGTTACCGCCATCCTTGGACGGAGTTCACAATGTATTCCACGTATCACAGCTGAGGAAGTATGTGAAGGATGATAGTCATATCCTGGATCACTCCGAACTGGAACTACAACCGGATTTGTCATATCAAGAGCAGCCGATGGCCATATTGGATAAGAGTGTTAAGATACTGAAGAATAAGGCTATACCATTAGTGTTGGTGTCTTGGAACAGGCATGCGCCAGGAGAGGCCACGTGGGAACGAGAGGATGTTATCCGTGAGCGTTACCCTCAACTCTTCACTTCTTGATTGGTAAAACTCTTTCCTTCTATCCTTCTCTACGGTTATCCTTCTTTGCTGTTACCTTTCACTTTATGAAATTTCGAGGACGAAATTTTTGTAAGGTGGATGGATTGTAATACCCCGTTCCCGGAATACGTACTTAGCTGCGTATTCAGTTTTTCGATCGTATTTTTCGATTTACTTCCTGTATTTGATCGATTTCAGTTTTAAAAATCATTTTTCAATATTATATATTTTCTATGATTTTCTGGAATTTTCCTGAATTTAATTAAATATTTTCAAAACCGGTGTCGACCAGTGCCGCTGATCGATTCTCGGATTTTTAATTCACAAACAGTTAGGAATTTCTAGAAGGTCCTTTAGACTTTATTTCTTAGAATCATATTTTCTATATAAATACTTTTTCTGAGAATTTTATGAATTTATGAAAATTCCAACGGAGTCGGTAGATAACTGATTCCGGGATTTTTAGTTTTAAAACTATAAATTATTTCTTCAAACGAATTTCACCATGAGTCTTAAAATATTATTCTTGATTTTTGGTAAAATTTTCGGGTCGTTCCGAGATACTTGAATTTCGGACGATTTCGGTATTTTCCGAAATGTTTTCCGCATCTTCGACTTAAACCTGGAAAATTGTCTTTTCAACATTTTTAAATTTAAGCCAAAGAAAATATCTTTCCTTTTTATAATTCTTTTCCTTTTCCCTTTTTCTTGATTTTCCTTTACTTCCTTCACAAGCCTCAAAATTTTCCCATTTTTCAATAATTCCACTTTCTCCAAAATTCCACCAACTCCCACCTACTTCCTCATTTAATGCATCTCTTACTCTCTCTCTCCCATGGCCAGCCAAGTGGCCAAGTGAGGGACACCTCACCCTCTCCTATTTGCAATAAACCCCCTCTCATTACATTATTTGCAACTCCTTTACAAAATCTAAAACCTATATAAACATTTCCTTTACATTTCTTTTCCTTTTTCTTCATTTCACCAAAGTATTAGCCTTCACCATTTCCCTCTCCATCTCAACTTCAACCACCTACTTCCAAAACAACACCACAAGATCATCATCTCCACCTCAAGCAACCATTTTGGAACTTGGATCGTAGCTTTCTTCGCCGCCAAAGATCACCTTGGTGCTATTCGTCGACAACGACCCTTTCGATCGCATAAAACGTCGATTGATCACTCCTAGTGAGTATTTTTACTCACCAAGACTTGTAAACTTCCTAGTATACTTGTATTTCCACATCTTGTACACTTGTGCCTTCAAAATCATATTTTTGACCTTCAAATTCGACCAGCAAATTCTATTCTGTACGCTATTTTCAGGCCACGATTAGTCGACTGGACCTAGGGATTAGTCGACTAATCCATCTAGTTGAACCATAACCTTTTTCTGAAACTCAGTTTTAGTCGACTTACCCTGGTTATTAGTCGACTAACCTTTTCTGGAAATAAACCTCAACTCTCTGGAAATCACTGTTAGTCGACTACCCCTTTTACCCTAGTCGACTAACTTTTCCTGAACCAGAAACTCAACTCTCTGTATCTCAGATTTAGTCGACTTACGTATCTGTTAGTCGACTTGAGTTCACTGTTAGTCGACTACCCTTTTTCCCTAGTCGACTAACTTTCCCTGAAACAGAATCTCAACTCTCTGGAACCCAGTTTTAGTCGACTAATTCAGACTGTTAGTCGACTAGAGACCACTATTAGTCGACTAACCCTTCCACCTAGTCGACTAATTTAGGCTGTTTATTATAGTTGATTTCTTTTCTGAAATTTGATCTTACCCTTGATACATGTGTGATATATTATTCTTGTTTATGCTTCATGACTGATACTTCATGACCTATTACTTGATGGATGTTACCACTTGTTACTTCATGGCTTGTTATTGTATATTCTCATTTTATAACTTGTTAACTAATGAATATCACCACTTATCATGCTATCTCTTAACACCAAGTATGATACACTTGACTTTTGTATAAAATGGACCAACTTACATGTGGGTCGGGGGAAAACATGCGGATATCGATATGTGTTCGTGTTTACAGTGGTATTAGGTATATTGTACAATCATATTTCCGGTCTGACCTGAGGGCCTCCAGGGGACCGAGGGGAGTGCTTGCTCCCTCCTTACTGGTACCATCATGATAAGGGCATACATAAGTCCCTCCTGTTAGCCTAGCGGCTGGCTTCCGTCACCAAGCAACGGAACAATCCTGGACCGTTATCCCGGCATGTACGGGATCCACTGTAAACATAGTTCGTTGATAATCCCGCTAGTTTCCAATAACAACCTTGCTTTACTAGGATATGGATCTATGTGCGCTGGGACGCTGGTTTACATAGCTAGATATCACAGTGAGACAAGTAATAGTAATAATAGATTTTCACTGTGTATCCATTGTATTATGACTTTATCTCTTTATGCTCCCATTACCTGTTAGTTGATGTTTGTTATACTGCTCCATCTTTCTTATACTTGTCTTTTAGCCATTTGGCTGTAGCCTATTCATTGTTGGGAGGTCCTGACTCCCTTGGATTTGTATGTTCAGGTTCCGAAGCTTGGATCGAAGTGGAGCCATCCACAGAAGATCGAGCTTTCTTTAGTGAGCAGGCCGATTAGCTCCAGTCTTTGTGCCAGATCTCTCTTTTTGACTCACGGGATCTTCATCCTACTCGTGAGCATTTTGTGTTTATATTGTATCTTTTGCTTTTGGACTTGGTTGTGATAAAAGATACATGTAATGTGTAATATTTTATCATATTTTGTGATGACTTGTACTTGTACTTTTATGTTGGCATATGTATGGATATCACGCTTTGTCGTGTACTCTGATCTTTGTTGTACTAAATGCTTAGCGTATATACTTGGGGCACTTTCCGACCTACGTATATACGTCGCAGTGACGTCTCCGTATTCGTGGAATCGGGGCGTTACACGTTCCGAGCTTAAAGAGGACCTTTTGGATGCATCACTTTCAAGGGAGTTTTAGTGGGAGGACCACCTTGTTTTGGAGATATGGAGATGTGCCCTATTGATTTTGGTAACAATCTCTTACTCCTCATTTATTGTTTACATGCTTTACATATCATTCATTTTAGCATGTTTAGTTGTTTCATGATTAGTATGTTATATGCCATGTCATTTAGATTAGTGATATACATGTTTAGTTATTTGAGACACCCATGTTTAATATGGATTTATATCTTTGTGTTCTCACATTTATTTTTAACTAATGTGTATGTCCTAGATCTATGCATGTGCATGTGCATAATGATCATATGTATGTTTATGAGTTTTTATTTTGATTTCTATACTTCATGATTTGAATATATATTTAATTGTTTGTTTTCATTAAGACTTGGATATATATACTTGTACAACTAATAAGCCACAAATAAATTATTATATGTTTGTGCTTCAACGCTCATTTGTACTTATTAGATGTACTAGTATAGCCTAATTTTGATGATTCATGCATTTGACTTATATTCCCATTTTATACATGTTTTCATGTTTATGTTTAACTTCATGTATATGTCTATTTTGTCTAAACTATTAGATATACATATACATTCTTGAGCCACTTGCTTCATGCATATACTTTTGTGGACTCATTTATATTTGGATATGTATGTATACGGTAGTTTGAACAAGACATACATATACCTTGAAGGACTCTAGTTTTGATTTTCATGTTTTAAGGAGTTTCATATTGAGATTGATTGTCTATTTTCATGACTATGTTTTTCGCATCATACTTATACACTCACATCATTCGTGTTTTCTCATGATTTTGTTTTCATGAGTATGATTTATGCTTCATAGATTTTGAGTGTTGGTGATTTACATGTGTTTTATGGAATATATTTTTGTTTTATTCCTTACTTGAAGGATTTCGTACTAGTTTACAAGTTTTTCATTTAAACTAGCTCGTATTCTTCATGTGGTAGAAATATGAGTTATACACTTGAACTTATTATGTTTTCAATTGGTATCATTGGATCCTTTCAATTGGTATCAATATTGACATTTTTTGTATACTCATATATGTTTTTATATATGTATGCTTACACTTCAAATAGTATCAATTTCGGTTGGTATTCTATTTTTCATACATACATATATTTGTTTTATTTGTGCTTACTATATCTCTATATCCTTGAGCACAAATTTTAGTTATGATAAGCTTGATTTCTTAAAATGACTATTATATTTCAACTGATTATGTTTCAATTGATACTTTATACAAGCTTATGCATCATTTTGTTTGACATTTCATAAAGGGGGAGAAAATTCATATTTCACTATTTCAATTGGTTTTGTTTTACTCCCACACTTTATGATTGAAAATGACTTAAAATATTGATTATTTTTGGTATCATATGCTCTTAATGAAAAATTATCTTCAATTGGTATCCATATATTTCAATTGGTATCTATTGATCTATTCATTTCAATTGGTAAAATATTTTTCAATTGCTTGTATTTCAATTGGTAAAATGTTTCAATTACAATTAGAATTCAAAATTTATATTGTTTAGTTACAATTGGATTCTTAAAAATGTTTTGATATGAATTGTCTATATGCAAGGGGAGCTTAACATCTCTTCTACATATAGATTCATGTTGAATGTATCTTATATTGAGGAGCTTGACAACTCTTCTTTATGCGGTATACGTGTGTAGGGGGAGCTTCACATCTCTTCTTATGCGTTGCATATTATGCATTATGTGAATTAGGGCTTGTCATCCATTCTTCATGTAATGCATATATGTAGGAAGTTAACTTTGTGTCTTCCTCTTCATGAATTTATATCGCATATATCCTTTATTGTTTTGTATTATGTTTTACCCCTTTGTTGATGGTTGACAAAAAGGGGAGAAGTATTTGGTATATATGCATGTTTTCCTTACTTTATTCAAAGGGGGAGAAGTATTTGAGTTTATATGCATATTTATGTTTTGATATTTTGTTGTTATTGATATCAAGAGAACATGTTTTGTTTTATTGGTATGTTTTGTTTTATTGGTATCAAGAGCATTTATTTAAGAACTTGTTTATGTTAAAAAGAAAAAGAAATTTATTTTTTAAAAAAATTTGGTATCAAGAGCATGTTCATTGTTTTATGCATGCTCATGTTTGGTATTCATTGCATATATTTATTGTTTATTGCTATGCATGAGTTAAGAGGGAGCTTCTTTGAAGCTTTACTGTAACCCCCTGCTTCCCGGTGTACGTATCACCGTATCGGTACACGATACGGCGTACAAAATTGATTTGATCTCCGTGGTAGTCCGATTGAGCCGATTTCAGTTTTAAAAATTATTTTCTAATATTTTATATTTTTCAGGATTTTCTAGAATTTTTCTGGAGTATTTTGGAAAATTTTCGTAGTCGGTATCGACCAATACCGATAACCGGCCTTCCGATTTTTATTTCACAAACGGAGTAGAATTTTTAGAATCCACTTTCACCGTGTGTCTTAGAATCGTGTTATCTACGATCGGGTATTTTTGGGGAATTTTCTGAATTTATCGAAATCCGGGCAAAACCGGTGCGGCCCAGTGCCGATGACATCTTCCGAGATTTTTAATTTGCAAACCGGATAGAATTTCTGGAAACCGTCTTCATATTACGTCTCAGGATAATATTCTCTATTTTTTATAATTTTTGGACACTGTTCGGAGCTGGTCGAATTTAGGACCAATATAATAATAATAAAATATTCTTATTTTTATATCCCTTTATTTTTATTTTCTTCTCCTTTCTTCCCAACGAAGCTTCCCCCACCGCCTTCCTATTTACCCACCGCCTCTCTCTCCCTCTATTAAAACCCTCTCTTCTCTCTCTCTCAAAAACTCTCTCTCACAATTCTACCTCTCTCCACAAAACCGTCTCTCTCTCTCCTACCCATTTCTCTCTCTCCCCCCTCTCTCTCCCACTCTCTCTGTGGCCGACTTGCTGTCCAGGGCCGGCCAGGCCGCCGGCGTCCCTCGCCGGCCCGGTCTGGCGGCGCGGCGGGCCACCCAGGGCGCCCCAGCCCGACGCCTCCTCCGGCCGCCATGGCCGCCAGCCCTCTTTTCCTTCCCCCTCTCCTTCTCTCTTTCTCCCTCTCACTCTCACTCTCTCTCTCTCAGACTCTGCCGCCGGCGGGCCGTCGCTAGCCGCCGCCGGCGGGCACCGGCGGCGGGCTGCCGCGGGTCACCGGCCAGCAGAGCTGGCCGACCACTGCACCCCAGCAGCGGCAGCAAATGCTGCCGCTGCTGCTGCTTTTGGGGGAGAAATGGGTTCGGGTGTAACCCAACCCATTAAGCCCTATTGGGTTTGGGTTAAAACCCATTAACCCATATTGATCCAATACCCATTTGGTTTAAGTTCCGGGTTTGGGTTTGGGTTGTGGATCTGGACCCGACCCGTTATGAGCCAAACCCGCATCTGAAACCCAATAAAGGTAAATTTGTAGAAAACCCCCTGTTACTTTTCAATATTTGCGTTTGAAATATTTTTATTTACATATTTAACCCATTTTGATTATTTTTAGTGTTCGGGCGATATCGGGAGCATCTGGACTCCGATTGGGACGATTCTGGATCCGTTGCGATCGTGGGGAAGAGAGCTACCTTCCCGTGGCTAGTTTGTGAGTGTTTTCTTTTTCATAAATTATATTTATTCATGTTTAATGAATTGAGAGACTGTTTAGGTAAATAAATCGTGATTATCGGTAAATCACTAGATTGTGAATAAATGACTTAATTATAGAAAAGCATATTGTAATGCATGATAACATAACCTATAAAAAACATTTGCATCTGCTTCATGATCTCATATAACATATAACATATAAGTCATATAATGGATACATGATAGATAAAATGGTTAGATTATTATTTCACATGATTTTCTTTCATCTATCACATCTGTCACTTCATAGCCATCAATCATGATTACGTAGTACTATTACATGTGCACTGATACTCGCGGACTCCATGATATCAGATACGGTCACTATTACATTATCACCCTTACCGACCCACCGAGACACAGAATATTGTATTGCATATAAAGGTTTGTTATACGTTATACCGTTAGTTGATGTTTCACACTTTCATAGATACCGAGACACGACACTCTTCCTGCATGTTTGGGATCCACTGATATGCGGCTACACTAGTACACTGGACACCGTCATATTATATTGATATCATCGTTACATGGATGCTCGATACATTGTTATCTCATGTTCACACATCACTATTACACATGCTCACCACACGAGTGTACATGTATGCATTGTGTCCCATCTTATTGTCATATGGATCACCGTGCTGATTACATGTATTATTGTTCCATGTTCCTGTATTCATGTTATATGATTGTTTCCTGTTACTGATATGGATAATCCCGTTACTGGACATGGGAGCTGTTGATATGCGATATGTGGAATCCCACATCGATTGTGATATTGTTCCCGTTATATTGTTCCGTTATATTGTGCCTGTTTCCCATTATATTGTTCTATACTATCAATAGAGCTCTGGTCCAGTTATCATGTTACCCGTATCATGTACTGTATGTGTGTATACTTGACATATCAGATCATAAAGCTAACTTGGGTATGGGGGAGACTTGACGGTTGATTAGATCTTATCGGGTGATGTACTGGATCCATATTGTTCTCCCACTGCAGGGATGGTACTGCTACCTACCAATTGCTCCATGAGCTATTGTTACTTGATTATTGTTCCCCTCTTAGCGGAGGGCCCTGGTCTCAGCAGCCAGGGGTTTAATAAAGGCCGTGATCCCGGGTATGCACGGGATACACCTACCCGATAAGAACTCCTCGACCATGGGTTTCCATTAACATAATAAAACAGTATACACAATAGTGATGTCGGGAACACTTGTTATTTGGTCACTCTCTCGTTTGGATAATGGTGCCCGTAGGCCATGTCCGGATGGGTTCGACTGGAGTGCGGGCTCCAGTATGAACTGCCAGTGGTATGGGACATTGGAAGAGATTGATTAAAATATCAAGTGGTACTGATTGCTACTATTGTCTAAATACCATGACTTTGACATGACTTACCTGCTACATGTTTAGTTGTACTTGTTACTATTCCTGATCATTTATCTGCTATCATGTTACATGTATACATTGATACTGTACTTGTTTCCTGTTACAATTTCTGTAGTGACCTACTACTCATGCACATGTATACTTTGTTACATTACCTGGTACATGTTACACTGTTGGTAGTGGCATACTATGCATGTTCTGCAGTGCATATATTTATTGTTGCAGACATATGCCCACCTGCATGATCACCTCTACACGTCACCATTACCATGTTCATGTCTATCACGTCCCCACTAGACAATCGTATTTATTATGTTATAACAACTGGATACTTAGAGGCATGATCTGATGATAACCGGTTAGGTAGTGATGGTATTAAAAGATGACATGTCTGTATATTTCTACTGCTTCTGATATGCTTATTATATGGTATACACCATCAGGTATCTATAGTAGTATCATGCTTGTAGTACTATAGTATATATTACTGCCTCCTTCATTTTACCACTCACTAGGTCGCTTTCTGACGACCCTGGGTTTGCGTGCCCAGATTGGAGATCCGTGTACCATAGTATTTGAGAGTACCTTGGAGTCACATAGGAGCTTTCTCATCGGGACTATTCCTAGGTATCTTGGTGCTTTCTTTCCGTTATCTTATTTGTCTCTATTTGTCATATATGTTATGATCGCTGACCTCTTTTGCAGGTATTCTTGTACTTATTTCATACTGGAACTCATGTCTATATGGAGGTATTGTCCTGTACTGAGGCTTAACGTACGCGTGAGCGTGTTTTTCACCTCGCGTATGTACGTCTCCATAACGTCCCCGTACCTACGGGATCGGGGCGTTACATTTACTTTAATCCATGCATATATAACTTCATGAGTTTTGTCATCATCAAAAAGGGGGAGATTGTTGGCCCAAAAGCCTATCACTCTAGTTTTGAGATGATCAACTCATGTAGTTATGTTTACTAATAATCTTGTGATATTTAGTTTCAGATACTTAATCAAGATATTAATAAGTGATTAGCTTCAACAAAGGTGTTTTGAAGCTTCTCACATGGTGATTCAAGAGCCCGAGCGACAAAGTCATATCTAGCACTCGGTGGAGTCAAGCTCGGTGGATCACGGTTTGGATCGAGTCGACTTGGAGACGGCGCTCTACAAGAAGATCTCGGTACATAGTTTAGTTTGTTTTAATCCATTTGTAAAGATTAGATAGTGTGGTATGCTCAAGTTCACAACACACACATTTCATGTTTTGGTATTGGTTTTTGGTTTTGGTTTAACCGATCTTGGTTTTCATGAATAGATAGTATCAAAACAAGTTTACATGGTTTTATGTATATTAGATTTATTCTATATACATCTATGCTTCAACTATTTAAACAAAAACTTAGTTTGATAGTCTATTTCATGAGTTTGATGTTTTAGTATTTTAACAAAACATAATTTCGGATTTAATATCAAAAACAATGATATATATATATATATATATATATATATATATATATATATCTTTCATGTATATTGGACTTATATCCATATGCAACATGCTTCAATGTTGTTTCATATCATGTTTTTTGTATTTAGTTAAGTTTTGGACAAAACGAATTTTTTTTGAGAAAAATCCAAGTTTGGAAAATACAGGTTTTGGTTTTCGGCAAAACTTATATAACACAAAAATGGTTCAAATAGTTTGAAATATGTGTTGAAATTTTTAACACATGTTTGTATATCAAATATAATATTAGAAACTTTTTGTGGAATTTTAGAAGTTTTATGGGATTTTATTTTAAAATTAAAACCCAAGTTTCAAGTCCTGAAAAACTGCCTGCCAGGCTCTGGCGGTCGACCGGACCGGTCGACCGTACCCAGAGTCGATCGATCGGACCGGTCGACCGACGTGCACAAAACGTGCACGCTGGCCAGCCACTTGGGCCGGTCGACCGACTGCAAGTACCGCACTCTCGGGTGGGGGCGGTCGACTGACCGGTCGACCGTAAGGCTTGGACGGTCGACCGAGCGGTCGACCGACCAGAGAGCATTTGCTCTCTGGATTGGCACAATTGACCGGGCGGTCGACCAGAAGGCTCCAACGGTCAAATTTTTGACCGTTGGCGGTCGACCGGGCCGGTCGACCGCCAGCCGCCAGGGCTGAAAAAACAGCTCTAACGGCTAGTTTTTCAATAGGGCTATTTATACCCTATTTGTAAGGGTTTTTGGTTAAGATTTTTAGTGAGAAATTTTCCTACTTCTCTAGTGTTTTTACACAAGCTTTCAAAAGAGTTTTTGTGTTCATAAGATCATTCTTTATTTGTTTTAAGAGTTGAAAAAATCAAAGAAAAATTTAGATTTGGGATATTTTCTTTGTTCTTCATTTCTATCAAATACAAGTTGTTTTCCTAAGTATTTTTCTTTTTGTGTTTTTGTTTCAAACTCTTTGTTTTCCACACTTGAGCTTATCATTCTATCCTATCTATTTAGGATCTTTATTTGTAGAAGAAGTTGTTTGTGGTTGAGATAGACCACCAAGTTGTAACCCTCTTTATTTGTGGTATCCCTCTTGGTAGAGGTTGATTTGAAGTGGTTGTTAGCTCCCTCTAGTGAGATGTTGAGGTTGTGGTTTGCTCCCTCTAGTGAGAGGTGGAGTTGTGTTGGATTTGTATCCCTCTTAGTGAAGAGGTGGATTGTGGTTTGTTTGGCTAGGTGCCTACCCCTCTTGTGTGAGGTGGTGTTTGTGTTGCCTCTAGTGAGAGGTTGTATTGGTTGAGAGAGGAGTTGTGTACTCCTGGTTGTATTGTCCCAAATCCTGAGTGGAGGTTCCCTGTGTGGGAGTTCTGTGTGGACAAGTTAGTGGATTAGAAATCCTTCTGTGTGAAGGCGGGGACGTAGAGCTGGGTGCTCGAACCTCGAAACAAATCTTGGTGTTTGCGTTTGATCCATTGACTCTTATTCTCTCTCTCTTTACTTTGTGCCTTGCATCATTCATATTGTCATATCATAATTATATGCTTAGTTTGATTGTGTGTGCCTCACTTGTGCTTAACCACGAGAGCTTCATATAGCGCCTCAACTCTTATTCAAAGGAATCAAGAGGAGTTGGTCCAGAGCCCTTCACCGGGAATTCGGCTACACTCGTTGGTTGCATTAAGTGTGTTGCAAGTATTGTTTTAATTTTCGCATTTTGTAACGCCCCGATCCCGCAGGTACGGGGACGTTATGGCGACGTACATACGCGAGGTGAAAACACACTCACGAGTACGTTAAGCCTCAGTGCAGGATATAACTGCCATATAGACATGGGTCCCATCATGAAATAAGTACAAGAATACCTGCAGAAGAGGTTAGTGATCATAATAGATATGGAAAAGAGGGACAAATAAGATAACAGAAATAAATCACTAAAATACCTATGAATAGTCCCGATGAGGAATCTCCCATGTGACTCCAAGGCACTCTCTGAAGCTACGGTAACTCGGATCTCCAACCTGGGCATGCAAACCCAGGGTCGTCAGAAAGCGACCTAGTGAGTGGTAAAATGAAGGAGGCAGTAATATATACAATAGTAATACAAGCATGATATTAATAGGTAATACATCATATTGTACTGGTGATATCATATAATAAGGATATATATGAAGAATGTCATAAGCAGTAGAAATAGATAAACATGTAAGCAGTAGAAATATATTTATACATTTATCATCTTTTAATAACGTCATTAAACTGGTTATCATCGGGTCATGTCTATAGTCGTCTAGTGGTGACGTGATAGACGTGTATAGGCAGATGGGCCTATACAGTGTAATCACTATACGGTGTGGTGTATATACAGTAGTGATGTCTGCTATACAGAAAGCATAATATATGCAATGCAGAACATGCGTCGTATGCCATGCAATGCAGAACATGCGTCATATGCCATCACAGACAGTATAATATATGCTAGGTAAAGTAACAAGTATACAGGTAACATGATATCGGATAAAGTAGCATGAACAATAACAAGATAGCAGACAAGTACTAGGTATGTCATGTGATTTATACAATAGTAGCAATCAGTACCACCTGATATTTTAATCAATCTCTTCCAGTGTCCCATACCACTGGCAGTTCATACTGGAGCCCGCACTCCAGTCGAACCCATCCGGATATGGCCTACGGGTACCATTATCCAAACGAGAGAGTGACCAAATAACAAGTGTTCCCGACGTCACTATCGTGTATACTGTTTTATTATGTTAATTGGAAACCCATGGTCGAGGAGTTCTTATCGGGTGGATGTATCCCGTGCATACCCGGGATCACGGCCTTAAACAAGCCCCTGGCTGCTAGGACCAGGGCCCTCCGCTAAGAGGGGAGCATGAATCAAGTAACAAGAGCTCATGGAGCAATTGGTAGGTAACACTACCGTCCCCTGCAGTGGGAAAACAATATGAATCCAGTACATCACCCGATAAGATCTAATCAACCGTCAAGTCTCCCCCATACCCCAGTTAGCTTTATGATCTATTATATCAAGTATACAATGTAACAAGAACAACTATTGTACATGATACGGGTAACATGATAACTGGACCTGAGCTCTGTTGATAGCGTAGAACAATATAACGGGAATCAGAAACAATATAACATGAACAAGATATCATGAACAATATACCGGGAAACGGGAACAATAGATATGGGATTCCCACATATCGCATATCAACAGCTCTCATGTCCAGTAACGGGAAATCCGTATCAGTAACAGGCAACAATCATATAACATGGATACGATAACATGGAACAATAATCTGTGTAACATGCACGGTGAGTCATATGATAATAAGTGAGAAACATTCCATGCATGTGTATCTGTAATATGTAAGTATGACATAAATGTGTATGATGATCATGCTAACATGAAATGCGATAGTCCGTGCAGTGATATGTCGAGAATCCATGTAACGAGGATAATAATACATGACATAACAGTATTTCATGTAGTGAGGCCGCTAAGTATCGATGGGCTATGCCTACGAAATAACAAGTGTGCCGTGTCATAGAATCTGTGTAACATGCACAGGTAATAACAGTGGTCAGTGTCTACTATCATGTACAATGAACTACAGTAGCCGTAAGCCTGCGTAGCACTAATATATGTAGAAACAGTGGTCTACTGTGTCTTATAGTACCGGTGTCTAGCATGCATGTCTAGTACCAGTGTAATGTCATAGTGTATCTGTGGATCAGTATGCATGTAACGTGACTGTGATACAGTACATGTCATGATAGTGTCCAAACATATGGTGACATAGTGGTACGGATGTCAGTGGTCCATGAACATGACCTAATAGGTATCCAGTGTCACACTCTACGTCTCTTAGGTATCAGGCATATTTTAAGTACAGTGTTTATTACAATGTTTTAATATTGTGTACCAATTAGGATTTACCGTTAGGATTTACCGTAATTAGTAAAGCAACCAAGTTCAATTAATAGCTAAAAAGATAATTTATAAAATAAAAACACTCACAAACTGGCCATAGGACTGTAGCTCTCTTTCCCACGATCGCAACGGATCCAAAATCGTCTGAATCGGAGTCTGGATGCTTCAGATATCGCCCGAATACTAAATCATAACAAACAGGGTTAAATATGTAAATAACTTATTAAATGCAAATACGAAAATGTCCAGGGGGTTTTCTGTAAATTTACCTTAAGCGGGCTCGGGTGCGGGTTTGGCTCATAACGAATCGGGTCCAGATTCACAATCCAAACCCAATGACTTAATGAAAGTGGGTTAGTGGGTAGGGCTTATTGGGTTTCCAGTCAACCAATAGGGGTCTAGTGGGTTCGGGTGTGAACACACACACACACACACACCCACAGCACTCACACACACACACACTCACACACACACAGCAGCACGCACACCCACTCACACTCACACACACACACACACACACACACACACACACACACACACACACACACACACACACACTCACTCACTCACTTACTCACTCACACGTACGCACACAGCACTCGCACACACACACACACACACCACACCCATACACCACAGTCACTCTCACACACACAACACACACACACACAACAGCAAACACACACCACCACACACACACACACAACACACACACAAAACACACACCACCACCACACACAACACACACACAACACACAACACACACCACCACACAACACACACACACACACATCACTCACACACACTCAACACACACCACACACACACACAGCCACACCCAGCACACAACACACACCACCACACAACACACACCACACACACTAACAGAGAGATAGAGAGCAGCAGCAGCATGTGCTGCTGCTTGCCTCAGCGCAGGCCGGCCGGCTATCTGGCCGACGGCGCCCGCCGGCGGCGGTCCCGTCTCCGGCCAAGGGTGCGAGAGAGAGAGAGAGGGTGCGGGAGAGAGAACGTGAGAGGGGGGAAAGAGAGAAAAAGGAGAGGGGAAGAAACAGAGCAAAGGAAAGGGGAGAAAAGAAGAAGAAGAAGAAGAAGGAGAAGAAGCAGCAGCAGGGAAGAAGAGAAGAAAGAAAGAAAGAAAAAGAAAAAGAAAAAGAAGAAGAAAGAAGAAGAAGAGGGCCGGCGGCCACCTCTGGCCGTGGGCATGGGTTCGAGCTCCGCAGGAAAGGAAAGAGAGAGAAAGAGAAATAGAGAGAGGAGAGAGAAATTAGAGAGACAGAGATGGTAGTGAGAGAGTTTTTAGAGAGAAATAGAGAGAGGGGAGATTTTGAAAGAAGAAGGAGAGAGAGATGGCGGTGGCGTTGGTCAAAGGCGGTGGGGAAGAAAGCGCTGGAAAGAAGAAGAAGGGAAAGAGAAAGAAAAAAGAAAAAGAAAAGAAACTTTTTAAAATAATGTTATTTTACTAGGGTCAAAAATTGACTTGCTCCGAATGGTACCCAAAAATTACAAAAAATAGAGAATATTATACTGAGACATAATATGAAGACGGTTTGAAGAAATTCGATCCGGTTTGCAAATTAAAAATCCCGGAGTGTCTCGCCGATACCGGCGACACCGGTTTGGCCGGATTTTCGATAAATTCAGAAAAATCCCCAAAAATATCCAAACGTAGCTCATGAGATTCTAAGACATACGGTGAAAGCCAATTCTAAAAATTCTACTCCATTTGTGAAATAAAAATAGGAAGGCCGGTAATCGGTATCGGTCGACACCGACTACGGAGATTTTCCAAAATAATCTAGAAAATTTCCAAAAATTCTGAAAAATCTCAAATATTAGAAAATGATTTTTGAAACTGAAATCAACTCAATCGGACTACCACGGAGGTCAAATCAATTTTGTACGTCGTATCGCGTACTGATACTGTGATACATACATCAGGGATCAGGGTGTGACATTTCTCCCCACCTTACAAAAATTGCGTCCTCGCAATTTTCATTCAAGTGTGAGAACAAGATTTCCAACCCCAAAGCCTAAAGGTTACGGGTCCACGACAATTCCGGTGCACACTCTGCTATCTATAAGGAACTCGAGATGGAAAAGTATGATAATGAACGAACCCTAACGGATGAAAAGCAAGACGATGCAAGGGAAACGAGAAGGAAATCGGATGTTCTGGTTGACATCTGGAAGGAAGGAAGGAACACAAACGAGTCAAGATATGAATTGTTAAGGTTATGATATTCTTGTACTCGTTGCTGGAATCCCCAAATTTAGATACAGATCAGTTAATCTGTACCTGACTGTACTGTTGGTAAACGCCCAAGCATTGACCCAGGTGGTTACTCACACCAGGTGTGAACCTAGGTTCTGATACATTTAGTTTATTAGATTAGCCTTAACACCTATTCACCCCCCTCTAGGTGATTTCAATTGGTATCAGAGCCTACGCTCCTGATATTTGGTTTAACCACCTAAGAGTGTGATCTTGGTTAGCTAATCTATCATTTGTTTTTGCACACTTATATTGTTTGCACACACTCATGGATTGCTTGTCACCTCCCATGTTTGATGTTTCCAACATTGACATGTGAAAATTTAGGATGTCCATGTACTTGAAAACCCTAGGCTTGCAAGTTTACCTTGCTATTACCAAGAAATCCTTCTCTAGTGATAGCAAGCATATAAAGGCCAATGCACAAGCCCTTGAGGCACTTAGAAGCACGCTTAATAAAGAATATTTGTGCTTAGTTTCTAACTGTGATTCCGCCTTTGCAGTATGGAACACCTTGACCACCTCCAAGCTTCAAACACCAACTATTGTGGAGGATGAATCTAGCGGAGAATCCGACAATGCATGCTACATGGTCAAGGGAATGACTCCCTTGAGGTATATTCGGAATCTCAATTAGATTGTAATGATGTTAGTTCTTCATGTAATGACTATGTTGATCCAAATGCTTTGAATGAAGAACTTTTCATTGTTTGTGAAAAGTTGCTTGAAAAATGTAATCTTTTGAAAAAGAAAAGTTTAGGACTTAACAATGAAAATAAAGATTTGCTTTCTAAACTAGACTTGGTTTTACAAGAGAATGAAGAGATTTCTAGTGAACGTGACTCACTTAAATCTCAACTAGACCTTGCCCTAAAGGAAAATGAATTTTTGAAATCTAAAAATAATTGTAATGAAGTTTTAAAGAAAAATAAAGCTACAACTTCAAAACTTGATTTTGTTGTAAAAGAGAATGATTCTTTGAAAATAAAATTGCTTCAATTTTAAAGGATTTAGAAGTTTGTTTAAAGAAAAATGAATCTTTGAAAATTGAAATTGATTCACATGTTTGCCATGCTAGTGTAACTTCACCTAACTTACCTATTACATGCTCCTCTTCTAAAATTGAAAATGATATATCTATACTTAAGAAGAGTGTGGATTGTTTGGGCTCCACTTTGAGCCATTGTGCCATGAACCATACACGCTTGGAATCTTTTGTTCGAAGGAAACAAGTTCCATTTTTGCATGCACACAAACTACGGCATACACATGCTCCCCACGGTCACATCCATCACACTTTGTATGCTCATGTGTATACTTATACACATTGTGGACGTAAGGGCCACCTTGCTAAATTTTGCTATGATAAAATTCATGATGTAAACTTAGCAACTAAATTTGTTTGGGTTAGGAAAGGAACTAACCCCCATGGACCCAAAGAGTATGGGTACCAATGACCACCCCTATTGTATTTGATGTAGGTGTGGGCTCTCGCATGACGTGAGAGTAATGGTGCCTTGAAGTGGATACGTTCCGAGCTTAAAGAGGACCTTTTGGATGCATCACTTTCAAGGGGAGTTTTGGTGGGAGGACCACCTTGTTTTGGAGATATGGAGATGTGCCCTATTGATTTTGGTAACAATCTCTTACTCCTCATTTATTGTTTACATGCTTTACATATCATTCATTTTAGCATGTTTAGTTGTTTCATGATTAGTATGTTATATGCCATGTCATTTAGATTAGTGATATACATGTTTAGTTATTTGAGACACCCATGTTTAATATGGATTTATATCTTTGTGTTCTCACATTTATTTTTAACTAATGTGTATGTCCTAGATCTATGCATGTGCATGTACATAATGATCATATGTATGTTTATGAGTTTTTATTTTGATTTTTATGCTTCATGATTTGAATATATGTTTAATTGTTTGTTTTCATTAAGACTTGGATATATATACTTGTACAACTAATGAGCCACAAATAGATTATTACATGTTTGTACTTGAACGCTCATTTGTACTTATTAGATGTACTAGTATAGCCTAGTTTTGATGATTCATGCATTTGACTTATATTCCCATTTTATACATGTTTTCATGTTTATTTTTAACTTCATGTATATGTCTATTTTGTCTAAACTATTAGATATACATATACATCCTTGAGCCACTTGCCTTCATGCATATACTTTTGTGGACTCATTTATATTTGGATATGTATGTATACGGTAGTTTGAACAAGACATACATATACTTTGAAGGACTCTAGTTTTGATTTTCATGTTTTCATGTTTTAAGGAGTTTCATATTGAGATTGATTGTCTATTTTCATGACTATGTTTTTCGCATCATACTTATACACTCACATCCTTCGTGTTTTCTCATGATTTTGTTTTCATGAGTATGATTTATGCTTCATAGATTTTGAGTGTTGGTGATTTACATGTGTTTTATGGAATATATTTTTGTTTTATTCCTTACTTGAAGGATTTCGTACTAGTTTACAAGTTTTTCATTTAAACTAGCTCGTATTCTTCATGTGGTAGGAAATATGAGTTATACACTTGAACTTATTATGTTTTCAATTGGTATCATTGGATCCTTTCAATTGGTATCAATATTGACATTTTTCTATACTCATATATGTTTTTATATATATATGCTTACACTTCAAATAGTATCATTTCGGTTCGTATTCTATTTTTCATACATACATATGTTTGTTTTATTTGTGCTTACTATATCTCTATATCCTTGAGCACAAATTTTAGTTATGATAAGCTTGATTTCTTAAAATGATTTCTGACCGTTGTGCCTCCGGTCGACCGCCCGGTCGACCGGTCCTGAAAGCAGAGAGCAACGGCTCTCTGGCCGGTCGACCGCCCGGTCGACCGAAACTGGATACAGAGAGCAGAGCTCTCTGCCGGTCGACCGCCTGGTCGATCGGGGCCATTTCCAGAGAGCAAAGCTCTCTGGCGGTCGACCGGGTTGGTCGACCGGCCTACCAGCCTAGGCTGCGTGCACGTCAGTCGACCAGACCGTCGACCGACTCTGCCTCGGTCGACCGGTCTGGTCGTCCGGCAGACAGCCTGGTCAAACTTTTGGGATTTAAAAACTTGGGTTTTTGCCTTCTAAAAATCCCATAAAATCACATAAATTTCACAAAAATTAGTTCTTATTATATCTTTGAAATACAAATATGTGTGACAAAAATGCAACATATATTCTGAACAATTTGAACCATTTTTGTGTTTTAGAAATTTTGCCTTAAACCAAAAACCGTATTTTTCAAACTTTGAATTTTTGAAATGGAATCCAATTTTTCCAAAACACATGTAAATACAAAAACATGATATTTAAACAACTTTGAAGCATATTGTATATGGATAGAATCTAATATACATGCAAAGAATTATATCTATGTTTTTGATATGAAATCCAATATTGGTTTAAACCGAAAACCAAAAACCAATAAACTTAAAAACTTGTGTGTGTATTGTGAACTTGAGCATATCAACATTATCTAATCTTTACAATGATCTAAACACAATATTAGACTAAACAAACCGATGTCTTCTTGTCGAACTCCTTCTCTAAGTAGACTCGATCCAAACGTGATTCACCGAGCTTGACTCCAATCGAGTGCAATGTGCGATCTTGACGCTCGAGCTCTTGAATCACCATGTGTTAGTTTCAAAACTCCTTTGTTAAAGCTAATCACCTACTAATATATTGGTTAAGTATCTGAAACTAAACATCACAGGATTATTAGTAAACAATAACTACATGAGTTAATCATCATTAAAACTAGAGTGCAGGGCCTCTGGGCCAACGCCCAGAGCCTTCCACTCTAGTTTTGATGATGATTAACTCATGTAGTTATGTTTACTAATAATCTTGTGATGTTTAGTTTCAGATACTTAACCAAGATATTAGTAGGTGATTAGCTTCAACAAAGGTGTTTTGGAGCTTTTCACATGGTGATTCAAGAGCCCGAGCGTCAAGATCGCACATTGCACTCGGTTGGAGTCAAACTCGGTGAATCACGTTTGGATCGAGTCTACTTGGAGAAGTAGTTCGACAAGAAGACATCGGTTTGTTTAGTCTAATATTGTGTTTAGATCATTGTAAAGATTAGATAGTGTTGAAATGCTCAAGTGCTAGCTTCGCCGGAAATTGGATTCTGACTTATTTGGAAATCTGTCTTCAGCTTCGCCGGAAGCTTAGCTCGGCTAAGAGTTCTCATTTCCTCCTAGGGAAAAGACTTGCCTAAGTTGGTCCACTTCAGGTGTTCTCGGATCAAAAAGGAGAAAAAAATAAAACAGATAAGCAGAAAATAAACATTTTATTTGATTCAAAAGGGAAGATACATTGGCGCTATATCAAAGTGGTCTTTCGTACAACCGAATCATTGCTCAAAAGCATACAAGTGGTCCTATCTACTTCCAAGCGAAACTAACTGGACACGAAAGGCCTTCCTCCTGCACAAGGCCGTAATCCTTCGCATAATGGCAGATTTTGCCATCAAGAGGCTAGATCTTCTTTGATGAAAATTGGCAAAGGACTGGTTGCCACCAGAAAACCGGATCTTCTTTGATGAAAATTGTCAAAAGAAGGATTCGAGACCTTACAGGTGACGTCCGCTTTCTCGAAATGGATCATCTCGGATAAGCGACTATCAGCCCCTTCTCGAAGTGGATCATCTCAGATAAGCGACTGCCAACCTCTTCTGGGAACACGCATCAGCTGTTCTAGTTTGTTCCTCCTGCTTAGGATTAAAATTTTAACTTGAAAATCAAGAGGCAAGTTTCTGGTCTCTTTCATTAAGATGAAAGACGGGCGAGCATAGTTCACTGCAATACAAACTGGAAATAGGTTAGCAGTAAATCAAAGGAAAATGCAAGCATGATATGCTAAGTCAAATTCTTTGGGCGAATCAATTTATATCCGATCCAGTTGCATTTTAAGGATCGATTTCAGTTAAAAAAGCAAAAGATAGCCTCGCTTGCACGGTGATGATGGGCTAGCTCAGCATAAGCCAAGTCCTAACCTCACCTATATGGCTAAGCCAGACTGATCCAGAGGGACGCAGTTTTAGCCCCACCTATATGGCAAGACTGGCTCAACCTTGAAGAGACTAAGTCCCAATTCTTACCTAGGTGGTGAACTTAGCAAGCAAGCATGCAATGATTTTTCTTTGATCAAGTGAAAATGATAGGCCGGAAGCTGGGAAATAGGGCTGAAGCTCTTCTCTGTAAATCAGTCAGATACAAAATGAAGAGCAAGAGAAACCAATCCCTGAAGTAGCTAGTAAAGCTGAAATTAAGGGAAGTAAGCTCCCTAAAGTTGGTAAAAGTCTTTAGATAACCAAAGCTCACCAGTTCAGAGATCTGAGTATCTTTCTCTAAACAACCAAGAGAAGTCATGAACAGACTGCTTCTCTGCAGAGGACTTCAAGTGTCCTATTTATAGGCCTCATGGCCTGATCGCACCGCCGCTGCTTCAAGCTTAGAAACACGAGCGAATTTAAGGCAGTCTCCCTCGGAAATGTACGAGGAAGCAATGATCTTCCTCGTTAATGCAAGAGAGGTTATTCTAACCTCGAAAAAGGAGCAATCCTTCTCGAAACTAACCAAAAGGCAGTTGGCCTCGGGAAAGGAACGACGTTCCAAGACAAATTTGAAGTGAATCTGCTCCGGGAGGCTCGAACGCGGAGCTATCCAGATGCGAAGCTACTCAGAGTCGCGAATCTACACGATTCCTCGGCGAACTTATTCTAATCCGGAAGCAGGATTGAAAGCGAAGCTGAACTCAACCACCATGGCGACGTTCGTACTTCACATACCATCAATCAAAGCAATTCAAAGTATTTCGAAGCCTGAACCATTCCATTGCAGACTTTCGAAAACTTAAAGGGGGTCTTGTTGACACTCTAAAAAAGACAAGATTCCTGACTGGCCTGAACAATGTCTAGACTTGTTGACATTTACAAAAGACAAGTGACAGACAAGTTGACGACCAGTTTTTATCCATCTCCGAGGAACAAATCAGCAACTTGGACTCTACTGATCCAGTGAAGCAGACAGTGAGCTCAGATTATCTTTGAAGAGACCTAAGCAGGTCTAAGATGCTAGGTTAGCTCAACACTTAGCATCACATGAGCCCAAAGGGATAGCCTCGCCTGAGAGGCTAAGATTGCCCAACTTCGCCTTGAAGCCGTTCAAAGCTCCATCAGGGAGCTAACTTATAGCTTCGCCTGAAGCGCTCAGTTAACTCCGCAGAGAGTTAGCTTCGCTCGAAATCATACGCAACCGCACAGAAGGATGGTAGCTTCGCCACAGATATTTATCCAGCTCCGCTGAAGAGCTTTCTTCTGACTTTGCCAGATTCGCCAGATGCTCCTTCTAGCTCCGCTGTGAGCTCGATGTGGCAGCTCCGCTGCGGGTCTTTTAGGGTCAACCTTTGATCAATCAAATCCCCAGATGAGATCAAATCTTCAAGATCAAATCTAATCGAGATCAAATTTGAGATTAAATTTGGCAGCTGCTTGCGATAATCACTTGACTCTCCTAAAACAAGTAAGAAGATCAGGGGAGATCTTTTAATTATTTGAAAAGAATCAAAACAGATCAGGAGATCGACGCTACCTGCTATTATTAACTTCACAGAAGCTGATCCTAACCTCGCAGTAAGGCTACTTTCCAGATTTAAACAGATTGACTCAATCTGTTTTCAGATTTTCAAGGGACAATTATACCCCTACTCTCCCTATAAATAGCCCACCAGGGGTACACGGAGAGGAAGAGCACGCAAGAGGGCACAAACACACGCGCATAGGCAAAGAGACGGCTAAATAGAGATCTATTCTCTTGCTTCCAAGAATTCAAAGAATTCAGAGAACTGCTTCTCTAATTCAGAGAACTGCTTCTCTATATTCTCATCAAATTATTTTTTCTACGAATTATACGTTTTTCACAGAGTATGGGTTCTATTTTTATTTCAGCCGCAATTTTTTTAGATGAAATTAAAGCAGATATGAATCCATCTTCTCTATATTTTTTTCAAAAAAAATAATAAGACCTTTTAATTAATCTATGGCTATATCAATTTGCATATCTTTAAATTGTAAATTCTTACTAACCGAGTCAACAGCAAATAAGATATCATAACAAATAGTCATACTCAACAAAAACTCAAAATTTTTCATCTCATTAGTTGCTAAACATTTAGCTTCACTGCATGTCTTAAAATCTTCACTAAGTTTTTCTAATTGAAGTAAGGCATCTCTTATTTGTGGACATTGAAACCTTATTGCTTTGACACTTTCAACGCGACTTTCTCAACGTGTTTGAGATAAGGACTTGACAGTTAAAGAAGAAGTATTATCTTGTAAAACTTTTCACCATTTATTGAAGAAGAAAATAAAGTGTATATATATATGTTGCACAACTCCAAAAAAATATATAACTTTAGGACATGAATTAGCTATGTGACAAAGTACTAGGTCAAGATTATGACAACCACATGATGTATAGGATTTATATCTAATAGTCTTTTTTAAACACCTTGATGTTTTCCATTCATATTAGATTCATTATCATACCCTCGTCCTCTTGTATCATTAATTTCAAGTTCAATACCTTTTAGTACATTTATAAGTTCATCAAAAAGACCTTTTTTGAAAGTATCATGTACTTCCAAAAAGCCTAAAAAATGTTTTTTTTAATTTTTATTGGAGTTGTTGAAATATCCACACATCGTAATACAAGAGTTATTTATTCTTGATGACATACATTCGGGGTACAATCAAGTATAACTGAGAAATATTTTGATTTTTTTAATATTTTTAATAATTATATTCTTAATCTCAAAAGATACATTTGTATTAACTCATTTTGTATATTATGCCCAAGATAATGATTATTAATTTCACCGTGTTGAATACGTCTACTATGTTCTTGCATTACTGGATCAAATTTTGCAATCATTTCAATTAAGCTCAAAAAGTTTCCATTATTTTCTTAATAGATTTTTTCATTCTTTTCACGAAATGCTAAATTATTTTTAGCAAGTCTCTATAACAGTAATAATTCTTATTAACACTTTTTGTCAATGATCTTTTTCTTTGTTAATTTGTTCTTGGAGATTTTTATCAATTGTCTTATTTTTTAACAATTTTAACTTAAATCAACCCAAATTTTCATGTTAGTAATATGTTCATTAGTTATTTCATGATTTTTAAGTTTAGAGCTTAAAATTTTCCAATCATTACTTCCTTCATTAGTTAATTAACTACTGTTATAATTAGAATTAAATAATTTGCAACAAAAATAATATATTTTATTCTATTTTTTTGAATATACTAACCAATTCCTATCATGTTTCTCGCCATTTGGTAATTTTTAAATGTAATGTGCATTCAAAAAATGCCTATTATTTTCCATCTTTAGGAAAGTTTATATTATTATCTCTAGTTGGACCTCTTTCCACCAATAAATCTCGTAATTTTGAATCAATTTTATTCCATTGTCCAGGGTCATAAATATCTACAGAATTAGAATCTAATATTTTTGTCCATCGTACGGGCTCATTGTTCTCATTTTCTATTATTATTTCATTCCTTTCTTGTTCCGTTAAAAAGATGGGTTGTTCTATTATCAACTCTTCTGATTGTAAAACTGTTGCATTATTTTTATTTTTATTACTTGTAACAAATTTATCAAGAGCTCCTTTTTGAGACGGGATAAATTCTCCTACTCTCTTCTTTTTTTTTTCGTTTTTCATACCCAGATTCATATTTCTAGTAGACATGTTCAAAATTTAAATGCTTACAAAATAAAATAATAACCCAATGTAATAACTCAATAATATTATACTAAAATAATTATTACTGAAATAAAATAAAGATAAGTGAAGAACAATGTCACCAGAGTAATGACTAGAAAGAGCTGGTCATAAAATTTGTGTTGGTGCTCAATGAATCCTTTGAGCTGCACTAAAGAAATACAAAAAATCATTCCCCAACTATTTATAGAGATTAATGATTCTAATATATATAGGCTTCTAACAATTAACAATTTTTAAGTTTCCAAATCAGAAGCAAATCAAGAAAAGCTATTCTCAACAATTCAAAATAGTATAAAAAAACAATTAAATCATGTCAAGTGAAATGAGAAAGAAAAACTAAGAAGCTATGTATTTTTACTTATTTAGGCCTTTCTACGATTCACTCCTTGTAATTTATTTAGTAGCTAGAATATTAGGTGTAGATACACTGTCTTGCCAAAAGATAACAAATTCAAAGCCCAATGTATAACTGTTGACATTTTGCATTTGCAAAGTTATGGTATTTATTTGAAATTATAAAACCATAGTTCTTTAACTGGTTTATCTCAGTATGATATCACTCATATGCATAGAAATTGGATCTCCCTACTATGATCATCATAGTGATTAGCATCACATTAGTGCTAGGGCATTCTGCTAGATTCATCTACCTCTCATAAGAGAGATGCAAATTATGGATCCGAGCAGAAGAGCACCGAAAAAATCCTTCTAATTAATAATTAATATATTTCTTGTAAGCATAATTGACCAAACTCAGGCCCACCCATTACACTGATTGGGCGTGCATAATTTAACTATTAAATTCTCAGTAACCCACATTAAAGATGTGATAGGTCATAGGTTCAATGTAATTTCACCCTGGAGGCTAAAACATGCAGTGAAGTGTCAACAGGCATAAGAGAAACAAAATTTTCATTGAACCATGCACAAAGTCTTTACAATAATTTAGGCAACAAACTTAGTTTATTTTTTTTTTAAAGTTGCAACTATGTACCACAATACCTGCTTCTGCTTGTTGAGGATCAAGAGGCAATGATCAGACGATCTTGGCTACGGAGAGCGGGTCTACCTGCGGCGGTGCCTCCGGAGTCAACGAGGATTAAACCCCAAGAACTTCTCCTCTGCAGGGACTTGAGTCGTTCGGTCTGCCGGTCTGGGCAACAGGGCGAGGTGAGATCAGGATCAGAGAGAGAGAGTTTTGATTTTTTTGAGAAATTATAGGGGTAGTGGAAGAGATTAGGGGAAGATGCCAAGGGAAGTGAAAGAGGCTCTGCGCGTCAGATGCCAAGTAGGGTGAGCAGAGTTCGATTATAACCGAAATAACCGACCAAAAACCGAAACCCGAACCCGAACCGAACCGAACCGCTCTAATTCGGTCGGGTTTCGGTTTTGTGTTCCAAAACCCGAATAGACCGAACCGAACCGAATTTCTCACCCTATATATTAATCTACTCAAATTCAATTTAGTGAATCATATAGTTCATAATAAAAACTGGTGGAAGCTTATCTCATTAGTTTTAGTAATACCATCTTTTTTATGTTGAATATGTGAAAGCAATATTAAGTACACCATCACAATTGAGAATATATTTATATTAATATAGTTCTTTTTTTCATTCTTATCATTAAAAATTAGTAATAATTATATGAGTTTTGATATAAGAGCACAAATACGGTGTAAAAGTTTTAGAATATGAAATTTTCAATTCACATTAAGCTTAGAATATTTTTCTTATTTCTAATTTGGGTAATAGATATTTGAGATTATAATATTAAAGGATGATAACATAATGGTGATTAAAAATATAAGAAATGATGACAATATATTGACCTAACCGAAAAAACCGAAAAACCGAACCGAACTGAGTTGATTCGGTTCGGTTCGGTTACTAAGTCTAATCGGTTCGGTTCGGTTTTGCAAAAATTAGCAAAAACCGAACCGAACCGACCGATGCTCACCCCTCCAAGGGAAGTGGAGGCGGCTCTGCTACTCTGCACCATTTCCCTTGCGGTATAAAAAATGAAGATGAAAAAGTATTATTAAAAACTGAAGAGAAAAATAGTACGCGGCAGGAATCAAACCTGCGCCGAAGCAAAATGCACATGATTTCTACCCATGCCCGCTAACCAAGCAGCCACATCCCCTGGGACGGTTAACGGGCATTTTACACTCTTTTATAGGTTCTTGATTCTATTAAATGCCTATTATTTTTGGGGCCCCATTATATTTGGGGCCCCAGGCAACTGCCTCGTTCGCCTGGCGGTTGAGCCGCCCCTGGTTTTGTCATCTTTAATTAGTATATTTTGTGCTTAAAATTTGAAATATTATAGAAAACTAAAATACTTTAATGACTTTTAGTAATATTTTTTCCTGCTTAATGAATAATTTGACATATTTAATAATGTTTGTTAGTATAGCTAGTGAGTTGTTGAGGGAGATGAAAGCGGACGGGAATGGAAGGTGTTGAGGTGAGGTGAAAGTGGAAACAAATGGAAGCAAAAGAAGGAAAGAGGTGAGAGTCCGGATTTAGTTTGAAATGGTCCATGAACAGGGGCGGACCCAATAGTGGGCTGGGCCGGGCTGTAGCCCGGCCCATTTTTTTCATATATTGTGTGGAAAATCGTAAAACGTAGCTTATATGTGAAGAATGATTGTTACACATCATGAGTAGCCCGTATAGCTCAGTTGGTAGAGTGCAAGGCTTTTAACTTTGTGGTCGTGGGTTCGAGCCCCATGGTGGGCGGCAGGTCCTTTTATTTAACTTCCCTGTTCTTCACCTTTCATTGGCTATAGTAAAGTAGAGCGGGAAGCTTTTTATATATATATATATATATATATATATATATATATATATATTATATATATAATATATATATATATATGGGCGTTTTTCAGATATTCTCTTATATTTTTTTCTTGTAGCCCACCCCAAAAAAATTTTCTGGTTCCGCTCCTGTCCATGAAGGGATTTTTTTTTTCTTTTTTGGAGAAAAAGGGGGAAACCAAAAAGCTCTCCCGCGCTTCATTAAAAGGTTTTTAATGAAAACAGAACACATGAGACAATCAAAACAAGAAACACCTAGACAAAAAAGCACATGCAAGTGCAATCTAGGAGAAAACATCTAAACAAGAAGAGACGGAAAACAACCACTACACCTTCACAAAGAAAAAAAAGATCGCCTCGAAACAATCGACATCACACCCAACAAACACAGGCACCATCGAACCACCCGACCATCGAGTCCCTGTGTGAGGGTCAGGTTCAGATCTATGTCCCCCACCAACAAGTCCTCTGGGAAATGGTCAATATATTCATCCACACAAAGCTGGTCCAATCTTCGTCGAAACCTCTCACGAGCCCTACTTTAAACAAGAATCCTCCAATCAAAAAAATAAAAGAAGAGCAAGCATGATAAGTCTGCTCGGGAGATCTGGCCGTCATGTTAAAAAATCGACTATTGCATTCCTTCCAAATCCTCCAAAACCCGGCAGCAGCAGCAATATCTCATATCAACTAATCCCTTTTTTTCAAAAGAACAAAACCTCCAAGAGGTCCAGAAGAAGCGGAGGGAAGCATTGAAGAGAAAATTGAGAGAGTAATCGCCAACCGTTCCAAAATGAAAAAAAAACTAAAAGGGTATTTGAGGAAAGGTGATCAATAAACTCCTCATCAGCCGAACAAAGAACGCAAATGTCCGGTCCCTACCAGCCCTTTTTCCTAATATTATCCTATGTTAGGATTGCCCAATTAACCACCACCAAAGAAAGACTCTAATTTTTAGAGGCATCTTGATGCGCCAAATAATCATGGCGAAAGGACAACAGAGTCCATCGTCATTCAACAAGCCATAAGCACTCCTAACCGCAAAACCTTTTTAGAATCCCAAATCCAATAAGGCCAGTCTTTATCCCCCATGTTAAGCTGAAGATTCCCTGACATAAGCTGCATAAGCTCTTCCCTCTTGGCTAAAAGATTCTCGGACCCAGATTCTGGCACGTGAAGATTCCAATCATCGCAGGACCGATGGGACGTAATTAGTCTCTAAAATTGCATATTTCATACCACATCTTCACATTTATTTAATATTAAATTCTGCTAATAATACCTCTCTTGTATGTTTCTAGGTCCATGACATGAAATGAAGAAGAAGACCCAAAATCACCATTTAATGGGTGATTAAAGACCTATAAAGTAGCCATTGACCTTAGGAGGTGATTTTGTCAGACCAGGGCCTCAAATCAGAAATCCAGAAGGTACAATGGACAGGGGACTAACACGACAGCGCATAGTCGGCTGCGCTGCGCGTGCCACGCCAGTACAGCCGCGAAAACGCCGCTCTAGCTGTGTTTCCACGGCCGTACTGGCGCGGCCGAGCAAGCGCTTTGGGCCAGGGTTTGTCCCCCTGGACCCCTTTCTCCTGGTGCCTATAAATACCCCTTTTGGGGTCCTTCAGAGGAAAAATTCAGAGAGTTAGGGTAGTTTTCTTTCCACGTTGTAGTGTAGATAATTTAGATTAGTTTTTCTTCTTCTTCCTCCTTTGTATTTTTCATTTTTTGTAGATCTTGTAATGGAGAGAGAGTGATATATGGTTGAAAAGCAAGAGTGCTTGTAATAAAAGGTGACAATTTATGAAAAGTTCTCTCTTTACCTCTCTTTATTTTCTTCTCTCTAACTTCTTTTATATGTTTAGCTAATTTTCTCTCATTGCAACAAACTACTAACCACTAACTTGCTAACTTCTTACTTGATAATCTACATAAATCTAACAGCCTCTACTTGGGCTTGCTCTTGCAAGAGTCATTGATGACTCATGATGATGGATTCTAACACTCAAACATTCTAACTCTCTAACAAGTTAACATTACTTTATTTCATGTTTACTCTTATTTAGTTTTGATGGTTTAAGTGTAGCTTGCACTTGTTTTGTTGAATTTGGATGTGAAATTATCTTATGGGTCATGCCTTGAAACGCTCTTGAACCAAAGACTAGTGATGGCCAAGGATACATGTGAGGCAACTATCACTAAGAGGTTAACATGTTAGTAGAGCCATTATAGTTAGTAGCCATGAGTTTTCTTTCTCTTTTTACTTTGTTTTAGAAATATACCAAAAATCACAAATATGTTCTTTTCTATGTTTCTCCTTTTTCGTGTTTCACCGTACTCTTCTCTTTTCATTCTTTGTTTTCTTTTCTTTTGATTCTTTAAAACGCTGAAGAAACTTTAACACACACGTGAACATACCGATAAAACTTCTATCGCTTCTCGTTCTTGTGGATTCGACCCGTTTAACCTCTATACTATAACAGAAGTATCGAGGAAGCCAAAGTACACACACTTTAAATATTTATTTCAAAATATACACTTTTCGTGCGCGGTTTCCCCCAATCAGGATGCCACCGGTCCATAAGGATCATTGGCAAGAGAAAACAGTTCTGGAAAGAGACTTCCAAATGAAGAGAATGAACATTATCTATCCATCCTGAACCTGTACCTCTACCATTGCCAACCTCCATAGAAATATACAAGAAGAAAAATTCTTTAACTGCTCTCAAGCTTTTCCAAAAAGGAGAAGATGATCCCCTATTAATTCATCTGTTAAACCACCAATCAGATAAAGGCCGGTAATAATAGGAAAAGAGGATCATCCATTTATGCCCAGGTTCTTCAAAGAGCTTCCACCACCATTTAAGAAGCAAAACATAATTAAAATCCCTAAGGTTGATGACACTCAGCCCTCCGAATTCTTTGCGCTTACAAACTTGTTTCCAGCTAACCAAGCAAAATCCATTCCTATTTGTGCTAGATCTGCTCCACAGAAACTTTTTTCTCAAAGAATCAATCTCCTTTTCCACCTGCTTGGGGAGAAGGAAAAGGACAAAATATAGGTGTGTGTAGCATTTAATATTGCAATGATCAAAGTTAGACATCTACTTGGGGACAACAATCTCCCCTTTCAACCTACCAATCTTTTCTAGACACGATCAATAAGTATCTCCAGAGAACTTTCTTAAGACTGCCAACAGCTAAAGGCAACCCAAGGTAAGTGATAGGTACCCTTGAAATTAGGGAATTTGCTAGAGGTACATGGTGGATATTATACATTGTTAAATGGTAAAAACGGATTGCAATATTTGTATTGAATAACTTGATAAACAATAATCTTTCTAACATTTGCTTGGCCAAATAGAGCTGATTAGTACATTTTGTGTTAAATTTTTAATAGTTGGAAGAAAACTAGATAGGGGTGGCAAATGGGCTGGGCCTAGTTTTGGATCTACAAGATCCACATATAAGATTCATATAAATTTGTAGAATCTACTAGTGGGCCCAAACATATTAAGAAACTGGGATACACTAGAGAGTTTGAGCGCATTAATTTATCTTGTTCTAGTTTGGGTTTCGTATTATTCAAATCTAAAAAAAATATTCAATATTTGACTTTATCACTTTAAATTTTGAGCCAAATGGTTTTCAGTCTATGTTTAATGTAACAGTCCCAGTTACTAATATCCTCGAACCACGTAATAATATCTGATCTTCTTCTAAATTTCGACAACATCTCTTTTGTAACTACTACAGTGTGATGTACTACAATTATATATTTTGATCACAACCGACCTATTTATTACATCCTCGAGATCAAAATCTCAGCTATTAGCAATCATAATATATATATATATAAGCTTGAGAGTAACCCTCTCGATATTTTTAATCCCAACACAATAACTATTTTCAAAACCAACTCAAAAGAATACTAGCAATCATGCATATATCTTCATACATGCACAAAGACTGAACTATCTAATTCACAAGTCTAACACATATCACATAGCATATATATCAAGTTTAGTGTTTACATATATAAGCATGAACTTGTATTAGGTATTAAACATGAACATGTATTGAACATAGATATATAGAAGCTCGATGATACAATAAAAACAAAACATCCGGAATAAGTACTCCAGTGATTCTATCCATCAATCAGGAAAGTCTGATTCACTCAAATATTTATTCTATTAGCCTCTTCAAATAATAATATCTCGTGTTTCACCGAATATATGTGTGACGCAGATTCATCTCAATGGTTTGTATATAGAAACTCACAACATATTAAATAGTCATTCCAATATCTTTTATCTTACTTAACTCATGATAGAGTATTATGCATATCAATATATTTGCCACGTCCCGCTTCCCAAAATATGAGAAAATAACACGTGACGAGAGTCAACGATGCATATATGGTAGGAGAATACCCTATAGACACTTAGCCTAATGTAACCTGAGCAAGCTATATAAATCAACTATGATAACAATAATGATCACTGAAATAATACATACAAATTTTCACACATGATAATACTATTATATGAACAATCAAATAGAATAAAGCTGAGTCCAAACGACATAGAATCAAGATAATCAACAAAAATAAGGGAAGATACCAAGATTGAGTGGTCAAGTAAAAAGAACTTCGGGCTTCTTATAATGCATGTGATCCTCTTGTAAAATGAAATATGCCTAGACCTGGACATGCAAATTCAGGGGAGTCAGAAAACTCCCACTAAGTGTGTAAAATAAGAGATAGTATACAATAATACAATATTCTGTGAATACAATAACAATGCAACACATAGATGAGCAGTAATGAAAATGGACTATAGTATAATCACATGGACAGTCAGGTGTCTATAATAGCATGTATATGTCAGGTATCTATCGTGACATACATATATACAACAAGTGAACCTGGTCAATTTACGGTATATTATGGAATGTCATTTGTATTAATTATGTTAGCGAACACCAATTGACACATGTAATAAATATATCCCATACTACACTTACTACACATGTCAATTAGGATTCTAGGTTATTGAAATTGACAGATGGAGAAATTATTTGTGCTTTAAGTGAGTTCTGTACATACCCGGAACCACAGCCGAGGTGCATGGCACTGAATCAGGCCCTACCGCTAGTTAGTCAGTAATAGTGAATAGTAACAATAACAGATGAGATGTAAGTCATCCCCCAGAACCTTGCAGTGAACCGTATTTCAGTTCTGCAAGCTGAAAAACACCTAGAGGGGGGTGAATAGGTGTATTGCTAATCTAACAATCTTTTTAAATTAAGATGGATGAATGATGCAACGATCTCTCAAAACAAGACTAAGATCCGAATACCCCGTGAGAGGTTTTGAACTCCTTCCTCCCAATTCCCCTTGAATGGGTTAGACGTGCGCAATGCAACCTTGTTGTATGAGAATTGATCGAACAAAGAATGAATAATATGCAATGATGAAATGCACACAAGATATATCACAAGTATCACAAACTAGAGGCAATAACACAAGGAAAGAAACTATATCTCAAGCAAGTAATTGAAAGCAATAGAGTGCAAGAGAAATTTAAAGCAAAATGGACACAAGGCAATCGCAAACACAAGATGTTTGTTTCAAGGTTCGAGCCACCGCTCTACTCCCCGCCTTCACCTCCGTGAAGGGTTTCCACTATCCACCGAGGACGATTACAACGGTCTACCGAAGACCCGAGCACCGAGCTCCACCACTTACAATAACCTCTACTGAAGAGATGTCTCCACAAGAACAAGAAGAGGAACAAGCAACCAAAGTGATCACAACAGATCACTAAACTCTTTACAATATCTCTCTCTTTTACAACTTCCTTATAGAATGAGTAAGGGATTTTTGGCTCTAAGAAGTGTAGTGAGAAAACACTCAGTTGTAGGATAATTTTTGTTAGAGAACACAACTGAAAACAAGCTCAAGAAAGAGTTGGAAATGAAGAGCTTAAACACTTTTCTTTTCTTTTTGAAAACTATGAAAACTTGAGGATTTTTCTTTGTGTTTTGCAAGAGACTCTTCTCCTCTATTTATAGGGAGAGAAATAGGTTAAAAACAATTTATTTTAAGCTTATTTGCTCTGAAAAAGATCTGTAAAACCCTGAAAAAGTCTGCCAAAAACAGTCTAAAAAACAGATTTCAGAATTGCACAAAAGAGGAAAGAGCCGTTGGGCTTTTGCAGGCTTGGCGGTCGACCGAGCCGGTCGGCCGCCAGCTCTGCTGGCAAAGAGCCGTTGGGCTCGGGTCGACCGGTCAGGTCGACCGTCCTCTAAGAGAAAACACAGTTTTCTTCGGGCGGTAGACCGGGCGGTCGACCCAGAAAACCCGAGAGCAACTGCTTTCAGTCGGTCGACCCGAGCGGTCGGCCGACAGACGTGCACAAACGTGCACGTCCTGATACTGGCGCCGGTCGACCGTGCCGGTCGGCCGGTCAAGCCTGAAACAGAAAAACAGCAGGATTTTTGAACTTGGGAAATTTTGTAAAAATGTTTTGAAGTAAAGAAAGCTAAGTAATATGCTGGAAAGAGTATACATATATGATCTAAACATGATATTTATATTTGTAAAACTTAGGGTCATGTATATATATACTAAGGCATGAAACTAAAGTTTTGACCATGAAAACTTGAATACAAAAACGTGTGTGTGTGTATCCTAGAGCCAATTTCCAAAACTCAAACTTTAACAATCTATTTCTTACATTGGTTCTAAGTACTACAAGTGCTTCAAGAGGGCTTTTCACCATATGATCTTCAAAACTTGATTCTTGAGCCCAATTTGAGTTGACTTGAGTCCAAAATACTTTCCTTTAGGGAAGAACCCTTCTAGTTTGGTTAGAACCCTGAAACACACTTAAACAACAAACATTATTAGTACAAATAACTAATATGTTTTGTAATCATCAAAACACACTAACACGGGTGATTGTAACCTTGGGCCAACAATCTCCCCCTTTTTGATGATGACAAAACATATAGGTTATTTAAATAAAATGGAAGAAGAGCTTGGAAAGCTCCCCTGCACGTATGTCGGCCGACCGCTCGGGTCGACCGACTGAAAGCAGTTGCTCTCTCGGGTTTTCTGGGTCGACCGCCCGAAGAAAACTGTGTTTTTCTCTTAGAGGACGGTCGACCCGAGCCCAACGGCTCTTTGCCAGCAGAGCTGGCGGCCGACCAGCCCGGTCGACCGCCAAGCCTGCAAAAGCCCAACGGCTCTTTCCTCTTTTGTGCAATTCTGAAATCTGTTTTTTAGACTGTTTTTTAGCAGACTTTTTAGGGTTTTACAGATCTTTTTTCAGAGCAAATAAGCTTAAAATAAATTGTTTTTAACCTATTTCTCTCCCTATAAATAGAGGAGAAGAGTCTCTTGCAAAACACAAAGAAAAATCCTCAAGTTTTCATAGTTTTCAAAAAGAAAAGAAAAGTGTTTAAGCTCTTCATTTCCAACTCTTTCTTGAGCTTGTTTTCAGTTGTGTTCTCTAGCAAAAATCATCCTACAACTGAGTGTTTTCTCACTACACTTCTTAGAGCCAAAATCCCTTACTCATTCTATAAGGAAGTTGTAAAAGAGAGAGATATTGTAAAGAGTTTAGTGATCTTGTTGTGATCACTTTGGTTGCTTGTTCCTCTTCTTGTTCTTATGGAGACACCTCTTCGGTAGAGGTTATTGTAAGTGGTGGAGTTCGATGCTCGGGTCTTCGGTAGACCGTTGTAATCGTCCTCGGTGGATAGTGGAAACCCTTCACGGAGGTGAAGGCGGGGAGTAGAGCGGTGGCTCGAACCTCGAAACAAACATTTTGTGTTTGCGATTGCCTTGTATCCATTTTGCTTTAAATTTCTCTTGCACTCTATTACTTTCAATTACTTGCTTGAGATCAAGTTTTCTTTCCTTGTGTTATTGCCTCTAGTTTGTGATACTTGTGATATATCTTGTGTGCATTTCATCATTGCATATTATTCATTCTTTGTTCGATCAATTCTCATACAACAAGGTTGCATTGCGCACCTCTAACCCATTCAAGGGAATTGGGAGGAATGAGTTCAGAACCTCTCACGGGGTATTCGGCTCTTAGTCTTATTTTGAGAGATCGTTGCATCATTCATCCATCTTAATTTTAAAAGATTGTTAGATTAGCAATTACACCTATTCACCCCCCTCTAGGTGTTTTTCAATTGGTATCAGAGCTTGGACTCTAGGCTTTTGGCTTAACAACCTTAGAGAGATCCTAATATTGCTAATCATTTCATTCATTCTCACTTAGTAAAAATGGCCGATGGAATTAAACCCCGCCTAAGTTTGATGGACTTAACTTTTCCCATATGGAAGGTTAAGATGATCGTTTTCTTGCAATCTCTAGGAAGTCGAGTTGCAAAGGCCGTGACCAAACCTTTTAGTGCATCCCCCGGTGATGAATCTACTTGGTCCAAAATTGAGACTAAGGAATTTGATGCCAATGCTAGGGCTCATTATGCACTCCTTCAAGCCCTTAATGATGATGATATAGCTAGAGTTATTCATTGCAAGTCCGCATATGAAATTTGGACACACTTGCTAGTTACACATGAGGGACCTCACAAGTGAAGAGGGCTAAGATTGACCTTCTTCGGTCCCAATATGAAAACTTTTGCATGTAAGAAAATGAAACCATAGATGATATGGTTACAAAATTTACTAAGATTACTAATGGACTTTCTTCTCTAGGTGATGCTATCGACAACGATCAAAGAGTTAGAAAGATCATCCGGGCTCTTCCTCCTTATGGGAAGTGAAAGCAACCACCTTGAAGGAACTCAATGACAAGGAGGAGATGGAGCTAATTGGTCTTATTGGGAACCTCAAAGCCCATGAGATGGAAAGAAAAGTAAGGGAGGACATGGCTCCTTCCAAGAAGAAGACTATAGCCTTCAAGTGTCAATCTACACACTCCGACGAAGACGATGAAGAAGAAGATGACGAAGAGCTCTCACTTCTTGTGAAGAACGTCCGGAGGATGTACAACAAGGCTAAATTTCAAGGAAGAAGGAGATGGCAAGGAGGTAAAGAAGAAAGAAAAATCATTTGCTTTAATTGCCAAAGACCGGGACACATTGTTGCGGAGTGTCCGGATAAAGTAAAGCCTTCCACCTCCAAGAAGCCCTACAAGAAGAAGGCAATGAAAGCTACATGGGATTCTGAGAGCGAATCCGAGGAGAAAATTGACACCGCCAACATGTGCTTCATGGCCAATGAAAGCACAAGCAAGGTAACCCCTTCCACTTCTCTTAATGATGAACTTTCCATGGATGAACTAAGAGAAGCTTTTGTAGAATTATCACATAACTATGATTTTCTTAAGAAAAAATACTTAAAAATGAAAAAGGAAAATGAATCTCTTAATCATCAAGTTTTTACTCTTTCTAAAGAAAAAGATGAATTACTTTCCACTCTTGTTTCCACCCAAAAGATTTTGACAAATATAAGATTTCTTGTAAAGGCAAGTCCCCACTAATTGATTCTAATGAGATTACCATGCTTAAAGAAAGAATAGACTCATTAGGAATTGTTTTGAAAAATTGTGAGTTTGATAAGAAGAAGATAGAGGCCATGTTTCCTAAGAAATAAGCCCCTAAGAAAAATGTTTACCATGCTCATGCTCATGTTCATACCACACAACCTTTACATCGTGGCAAACTCCCAAACATGCTCACACTTCACACACACATCATGCATTCATGTATGGAAGAGTGTTCTCATGTTCACATTGTGGGCGGAAAGGGCACTTAGCTAATTTTTGCTATGATAGACTAAGTGCATCTTGTCATAATGTTTGGGTTCGAAGCACTAACTTTCAAGGACCCAAGAAAATTTGGGTACCAAAGTCAACAATTTTGTTAAATGATGTAGGTACCTTCCAAGGCCCAACGACGTAGAAGATTGTGGTATCTTGATAGTGGTTGCTCAAGACACATGACTTGGGACATCAACAACTTTGCAACCCTATCAAGATACCATGAAGGTGACACCGTCACCTTCGGAGATGATGCCAAGGGTAAAATCATCGGTATTGGTAATGTAAAAATCGGTACATCCCCTTTAATTGAGAATGTAGTTTTAGTTGATGGACTCAAGCATAACCTCTTGAGTGTTAGTCAACTTTGTGATAAAGGTTTTGATGTTGTTTTTGATAATTTAGTTTGTAAAGTAATTGATAGAATTTCTAATACTTGTGTGTTTTCCGGTTTTTGTGAAAGTAATGTTTATATGATAGATATGTCTAATATGTCTTGTAATATTACTTGTTTAAAAGCCCTCGATGACGACTCTTGGTTGTGGCATAGAAGATTAGGCCATATTTCTTTTGACCATATATCTAGATTAAATACAAAGGAAATGGTGAAAGGTATTCCTTATTTGAATTTTGAAAAGGACCGAGTTTGTGACGCATGTCAATTTGGGAAACAAACTAAGTCTTCTTTCAAGTCAATTAAGGATATCATGACATCACGTCCTTTGGAGTTAATCCATATGGATTTATTTGGTCCTACTCAAACCAAAAGTCTAAGTGGGAATAGATTTGCATTTGTTTTGGTTGATGACTTTTCACGATTTACTTGGGTTTTCTTTCTTGAACACAAAAATCAAGCCTTTTCACATTTTCAAGCCTTTAAGAAAAGAGTTGAAAAGGAAAAAGAGTCTTCAATTTTAAGAATAAGAAGTGATAGAGGAGATGAGTTCATTAACCTACCCTTTACCACTTTTGTGAAGAACATGGAATTAAGCATGAACTTTCTTGTCCTAGAACTCCACAACAAAATGGAGTAGTTGAACGGAAAAATTGAACTTTACAAGAGATGGCTAGGACAATGCTAAGTGAATATGGTCTACCACATTATTTGTGGGCCGAGGCCGTTAATACATCATGCTATATATCAAATCGTGTTTTCTTGTGTAAAAATACTTCAAAAACTTCTTTTGAAATGTACTTTTCTAGAAAACAAAATGTTTCATATTTCAAGGTTTTAGGATGCAAATGTTTTGTTTTAAATACAAAAGATAATTTAGGAAATTTGATGCTAAAGCTTATGAGGCAATTTTTGTGGGTTACTCTAATACTAGTAAAGCTTATAGAATCTTCAATAGATCATCTTTGACTATTGAGGAATCTATACATGTTAAGTTTGAAGAATCTAACTTGTTTGTTAAGAATTTTATAGAAATAGATGCTTTGGATGAAGGCTTGGAGAAGTGACCTGGGAGGATACACCTACTATGGGAGACAACCCAAAGGATGATGAAGGAAGTGAAGCTAAAGTAGAAGAGGCTCAAGGAAGTGAAATTCAATCAATTGAAGTGGAGCCTACTCAACAACTTCCAAAGGATTGAGATACAATCCTCATCATCCCAAGGACCTCGTCATAGGTGAAGTATCTAAAGGGGTAACCACTCGCTCTAAACTTCATGATTTTTGTGGACATTATGCATTTATTTCTCATGTTGAACCCAAGAACGTCCTCGAAGCCGAGGCCGATTCATATTGGTTGCTAGCCATGCAAGAGGAACTCAATCAATTTGAGCGCAACCAAGTTTGGCACCTTGTTCCTAGGCCCCACGATAGACCAACAATTGGTACTAAGTGGATCTTTAAGAACAAGTTGATGAATCGGGTAACGTTGTTAGGAATAAAACTAGGTTAGTTGCCCAAGGTTACACTCAAATCGAAGGAATCGATTTTGAAGAAACCTTTGCACCCGTAGCACGGCTTGAAACCATACGGATGACACTAGCATTTGCCTCATATAAAGATTTTAAATTATTTCAAATGGATGTTAAAAGTGCTTTTCTAAATGGTTTTATTGAAGAGGAGGTGTATGTTGAACAACCCCCCAGGTTTGTTGATCCTACACATCCGGATTTTGTGTTTAAATTAGATAAAGCTCTTTATGGTTTAAACAAGCCCCTAGGGCTTGGTATGAAAGACTTTCTTCATTTTTAATTTCAAATGGTTTTAAGAAAGGAAAAATTGATACAACATTATTTACAAAACATGTAGAAAATGATATTCTCATTGTGTAAATTTATGTAGATGATATTATTTTTGATTCTACTATGAATCTCTTTGCCAAGCTTTTGAATCATGCATGAAGGAAGAATTTGAAATGTCTATGATGGGGGAACTCAACTATTTCCTTGGACTCCAAATCAAGCAAAGGAAGGATGGGATCTTCATCAATCAAGCCAAGTACACCAAGGAATTAATCAAAAGGTTCGGGCTTGAAGGATCTAAAGTGAGCAAAACTCCCATGGCAACAACTACCAAGCTTGATAAGGATGAACAAGGTAAAAGTGTAGACATTAAACTTTATCGTAGCATGATAGGTAGTTTATTGTATTTGACGGCTAGTAGGCCGGATATTATGTTTTCCGTTTGTCTTTGTGCTCGTTTTCAATCTTGTCCTAAAGAGTCTCATATAATTGTGGTTAAACGCATAATTAGATACCTTAAGGGCACTATTGAAATGGGTTTGTGGTATCCGAAAACCGGCCAATTTTCAATGACGAGTTTTTCAGATGCCGACTATGCGGGTTGTAGGGTAGATAGAAAGAGCACAAGTGGAACATGTCAATTTCTTGGTAATTGTCTTGTATCTTGGTCTTCCAAAAAGCAAAATTCGGTAGCCCTTTCAACCGCCGAGGCGGAGTATGTTGCAGCCGGAGCTTGTTGTGCACAAGTTCTATGGATGAAACATACTCTCCTCGACTATGATTTACACTTTGATCATGTTAAAATATTTTGTGATAATACTAGTACAATTCACATGACAAAGAATGCAAATCAACATAGTAAAATCAAACACATTGACATTAGGTATCACTTTCTTAGAGATCATTATGAGAAAGGTGATACTGATATTGATTATGTTTCTACCGATTTTCAACTTGCCGATATTTTTACTAAACCATTAGATTATGCTAGATTCTCTCTTATTTGTGGTGAGTTGAATGTTTGTATTATGGATTCTTAAAGATAACATTCCTTTGTTTTGTTGGTTTTGTTTAACCCTTTTTGATGTATGACAAAAAGGGGGAGAAAAAGTATAAGTTTGGTTGTTGTTTATATAAGTTTGTTTGTTGTTTATTGTTTATTTAAGTTTTTGACAAAACTATGTGTTTTCAATGCCTTATGTATTTAGCTTTTCATAGCCATTCTTGATACATAGCATTATTTGAGGGGAGCTTTCCAAGCTCTTCTTCCATTTTTGTTTAAATAACCTATATGTTTTGTCATCATCAAAACACACTAAACACGGGTGATTGTAACCTTGGGCCAACACAAGCTGTATCTTAGGTCCACCCAAAATATAAACGTTGTCTCCTCTATCAATTTCTCCATTCCGGTGCAAGTTATTTAATTACTTTGTTATCTATATTACTTAGATCAATCAATTATCTAAGTTACCTAGATTATTGGGATAATACGATGACAATAACAGTAAAAGTAACAATATAATCAGTATAACTGAGTAAACGGTAAAATAGTATAACAATATCATGGTGTTACAGTCTAACAATATTTTTTCAGTAATTCCGGTAACATGAATTATACTGATAACATGTCAAGAAACCGATTCGACAATATGCAGTCACGTCTAGAATTAACCAAGATCTCATTCATATGTACAAGATTACAATAATAACATGCCTCTTAACTTTTAATCTCAATACCATTACTATAAACATCAATTATTAAATTCATTATCAAACGCTCAGAGAAAAACAAACCTCAAACTCAAATAATCAATAAGTGATTATCTCCTTTCTATCAATCTACTCAAATCCACTAAATTCATCAGTATATTCATCCTCTATATCATCAATATATCTGAGTCCCAACATTTTGAAATAAAATATTCATGAGCTGCATCTAATAAAATCTCACATTGCCCAATCCGATCAAGATTCTCAGTTAACCCCCACTTCAATCAAACTCAACCACAAGTCCAAAAGCTAAAGTAACAACTCAATTGTATAAATAGATAATCCTCTAGTTCAGGCTAATTCAATGTACACCTATTCCTCAACTCAAGTCAACTCTACTCCAATACAATCCACTGGCAGATCCAAGTCAAAGATTCAATTTTTTTAATAAGCAACATCTTATTTAAATAATCCTCAATATCCAATTAAATTACTGTCTAAATTATCACCAAACAAGGAAAGATCAAGTCTGATAAATAATTCATTTAAAATTCACACATTTAGATATGATCAAGGACTAATCGATCCCAAGATCCAATCAGATTATAGTCTAAATTCATCCCATCTAAATCCGAATCAAATGATAAATAACTAAATATGAACCAATGAAAAATACTCACATCTTAGTAATAAGATCTAGAGTCCGTATACATTTAACATCAAGTATCTATTTGATCTATCATCACCAAAATATCTAGCTCTTCCACTGTATGATAATCTATTGATCGATAATCGATTGTTCCAAATAAATTCATCATAATGTTTAAAATCAATGATCTGGTTTTTCTGAGATTTTCTATTTCTTCGTCAAGATATCATTAAACATGTTACATCAAAATTTAGATCAAGACTATTTACAACTCTCTGCATGATAGGAATTTAAATAAACAATTTAATAATTGACATTAAAGCAATAAATCGCCAAATGAATATATTATCAACAATAAACATACTCTACTTAAAAGAATAATTAAAACACTCATAGAGCTATTTAATTTGTATATGGACATAAACTGTAATTAACATGCCGCGAACAATAATTGAACATAATAATAATTAAACATAAAATTTAACTTACTGAAAAATAAATAAAACACTCACATAATGTATCAAATTGTAGATCTGGTCTTCATGGTTCCAACGCCTTCAAAATCGCTCGAATCGAAGACCGCGTGGCTGACAAATGGCCCAAATACGAAACCTGGTTGTTAACGGTCTAATCTGCTCAAATGGGTCTGGACTAATGGGTCTGGGTAATGGGTTGGGTTATTTATCTAGTGGAAATCCAATTAAGAAAGAGAAGAGAGAGACAGAGAGAGGCAAAGATGCAAAGATAGAATCACAAAGAGAGAAAGAGAGGGAGAGAAAGAAGGAAACTGAGAAAGAATAGAGAATGATAAAAGCGGGGTGGGCAGAGAGAGGGAAAGAGAGAGAAATAGAAAAAGAGGGGGGAGAGTGAGGAGCACGGGAGAGTGAGGAGCAGACGTCGGGCGGTTGGCGGCTTGACGTTGGTGGTGTCGGATGGAGATGGTGGTGCAAACGGTTGAGGTCCGAGAAAAGGGGCAGGAAGGCAGCGAACTCGAGCTCTAACGGTGCCAGCAGCGAAAGCTACAGCCGGGGAGGAGGAGAAGAAGGCGAGGTAGAGGTGGTGGCATGTAGCACTTCATCCCCAGAATACGAACCCGAATATGTGTCTCAGTTTTTCACTCATATTTTCCTATTTTTCTTGTATTTTTTTTTTAATATAGTGACACTACTTGAATTGACCTTTTCGGTAGTCAGAATGGACCGATTTCAATTTCAAATATTGATTTTCAATATTATGAATTTTTCATGATTTTTTAGAATTTTTCTGAATTATTTTACAAAATCTCCTAAAATCGGTGTCGACCGATTTCACCGATCGATTCCAGGATTTTAATTTACAAACGGGACAATGTTGCTCAAGATAATATTTTTTATTTTAGAAAATTTTTGGGGTTTTTTTGAATTATTTTATTTTCTAGTGTTTCCAGTGTTTTTCCGGTATTTTTCGGAGTCCATAACCTTGCCCTGGGATTTCCCCTTATTTTCCTTTTCCTTTTCTTTTCCTTTTTTCTTCTTTTCTTTCCTTTTTTCTTTTCTTTTCTTTTCTATCCTCTTCCTTTTTCCTTCCATACCTTCCACCTTCTTCCACTTCCTTCTGCTCTCTTCCATCCAAAATATCCAACTCCACTCACTCTCTCTCCACTTCCCCCCACTCCCCCAACAGGCCATCTCTCTCTCTCTCTCCTCTCTCTCTCTCTCTCTCTCTCTCTCTCCATCCATTCACAAAAAATCCTACAATCTCTCTCATTCTCTCTTTCTTTCATCTTCAACTTCCAACTACTCTCCTTCTTCGACCTCCACCAACCACCACCAATCCTCCTCCTTCATTACACTACCACCTTCTCCTCCATCTTTAACCTACAACCACCACAAACTCTTCCCTCATCTTCTCCACCTCCTCTGACATCACTACCACCACTTTCATCCACCTTCAAACCCTCCAACAACAACACCGACAACTTCATCACCATCACCTTCTCCTCCTCCTTCCCTTCCACCTAGGTCGGCCACTACTAACCCCACAACCGATCGACCACTTGCCCTCTGGCGACTACTCCGGCGACCTCACCACCGCCATCCTCTACAACAACACCAACCATCTTTGTCCTCATCATCACAACAACGCACCATCACCAACCTCTTCAACATCTAACACCCCCATCACCACCATCCCCACCACTTCTTTCTCTATCTCTAGTAAATCCACCACAATCAACACCACTACCTCCATTTCCACAAATTTAACACCATCAACGCCATCAACCCTACCATCACCTCCCCTCCCTTCCTCCCAAGGCCGGCTGTAAACACCCGATTTAAATAAATCCGGATTATAGTCTAAATAATTTTCATTTAACTAGTATAACAGTCATGTTTAAGCTTAATCCAAAATTTAAAAAATACTAGAAATATATGTATATATAATACATAAGTATCCACATTGGCACATTTTAATACTAAGTATATTGTGCATATTTAATAGAGGTATAATACATGAGAATACTTATACCTAATCAAAGTACAAATTATAGTATATTATGGGAATATTTACACTAAATACTCAAACCCCATTATATTACACATACATCTTTAATTTCACAAATAAAAAAAAAAATTCCTTTGGCATTCGCTGGAGAGAAGTAAGAGGGGTAGGGGTGATGTGGAGTTTTAATAGGGACTTTGGAAGAGTTGTAGTGTGGTGGCAAGTTTTTGGGTACCTTGGAACTATAAACCAAATAAAATAATAACTACTCCCTAAATACCCTAACTCTTCTTCCCCAAAATAATTTCAGCCTCTCCTCCCGTTGCTGAGAACGAACCCACAAATCTCTCTCTCCTTTGATACCAAGATCTCTCTCTCTCTCTCTCTCTCTCTCTCTCTCTCACTCCCTTCAACTCCACCCTAGCCACGCCAGCAGGAGGCGGCGGCCAGGGCGGCGCGCGCGGCCCAGCGAACGGGCGCCGCGGCAGGGGAGCGCGGGCGCGCGGGGGCGGCGCTGGGGGGTGCTGCAGGCGGCGCTGGGGGAGGTGCGGCAGCGGCGCGCGGGGAGGAGAAGAAAGGGGGGGTTTCGGGGCGGAGCTCGGGGAGGAGTCGGGAAAGTCCGCGGGTCGGATTCGAATTTCTTCGAACAAGATTGGAAAAAAAAAAACAGAACTTAATTGAAGGGCTTTGATTCGGCGGGTGAAATAGGTGGATTTCATCACGTAGGCACTCGTCAAGCAAGGTGAGTAAACTAAATTTGTTAATTTGGTTAAGGTTAGGAAGTTGCTAAATTTTGGATAAGTAAATGGTTGAATAAATCACAAATGGAAATAAACTTGTATGTAATTTATATATATTATGAAAAGAATAAAAGATATCATGTTGTGAAATTTTTATGGGAGAAATCTTATTATGTATGGAATTATGAATTTTCTTTCATAGGGTGTGTACTACCTAGATTAGCCTCATATTTGCACGTTTGAGAAATACGGGTAGCTCCTCCTATTGACTAGGTAAATTCAATTAATGCGGAGAACCGGTTTAGGTTGCATTAATAGAGGACGTTACAAAGTCTTAAGTGATATGTGTATATTTTATACCGTTAATCTAGATAGATTCAATACATGTGAAATATCGGGCTAGGTATCGTAGTGAGAAATAAAAAGAGAAATATGTCAATACTATGTATGTACACTAAATGTAAATCGTTAGTGTGGTGTGACACTCTCATTATAAAAGAATAAAATGTTTACATTAAAAAGGTTATATACCAATATAAATATGAACTCATACTAGAGAATGGCTTGCTTACTTTTCATAGTATATGAAACGTTCATGTGTAATTGTATGTTGTTTTGAATGATGTATATGAATGTGTATCTTGCATGTGCAAGTAGTTAGTGGCGCGATATGGATGAAACTCTATGTTATGTTTGTGTAATGGCTTTACTTATGTGCATAGTTTTATTCTTGTGGGATGAGTTGTTTTATCCCTATAAGTAGGAAGGGGCCGGCGGGAGCCGGTAGGAAGGGGGAAGACGGTGGGAAAAAGAGGTGTTCATCTAAAATTGTAGGAAGGGGCCGGCGGGAGCCGGTAGGAGGAGAAGACGGTATAAATGTATGTTGTTCATTTTAGGAAGGGGCCGGCGGGAGCCGGTAGGGGGAGAAGATGGTGTTATGAAAGTAGCGTATGTTATGAAATGTTGCTTGTTGATGTGATGTTCATAAAAGATGTTTGTGTTATCATAACTTAGAAATTGTTATGGCTTGAATTATGTCGTGTTACCAAACGTGATAAAAGAAAAACTACTACTACGTCATGTACCATCATATGAGTGTATAAAGTAGACCAAGGAATATTAGCATATGTTTCCTAAACTTGGGCCTAATGACGGCCTACTATAAAGTTTATAAACTATCAAAGCTAAAAGATTAACTAGAATACTATGCAATAACTGGGTTTACTCACTGAGCTTTCAAGCTCATGCCTTTATTTCTTTTGTAAATTTCAGGTATGGACAGAGGTAAGAAGCCGATTTAGATTCTGAAATCTTAAGGATATGGATTGATCGACCCCCCTCATGTCTTACTTGTGATCAACTATCTACTTTCATATTTTGTCTACTTTTGAAAATACTTATTGTGTATATATGTGAGAACTTGGTGTATGAAAGAAGATTTTGGGTGTTACTAATGTAAATTTAAGCCTTATGTGTGGCCGTTCGAACATGAACTTAACAAGTAATCTTAGTTGCATGTATGGAAGGACTTGGACATCGTTATGGTAAGTATGATGTATTGTGGGAATGAAGGTTGTAACTCTCCTTGGAATATGATGGATGAATACAAAGTTTTGTAATGAGGCCTTCTTTTACTTATGTTGTTAAGTAGGCAAATTGTGCCGAAATGTGAGATTGGTAATGTCGGGTCCATTGTGGACAATTATTGTTGTGGTGTAGTATGGCATAGTCCATATATTAGGGAGGTGCTGCCGAAATTTTGAGGAGATATTATTATCAGTTTATATTATAAGTAGTTACTGGGACCGTTACAGTTGGTATCAGAGCCAAGGTTTAGGGTAAAGTTACATTGAGTAGATAGGATAAGTTAGGATTGATGTGAAATTGTGTGAAAATTGTATGTATGATTGTACGATCGAGATGGGTATTTTAAGGAGTAGTGGATTCTTACAAATATGATTAACTTAGAAGTGCGGGATATTTAACCGTACTCTTGTATCCGAATTTGAGTACCCGCATACTCCGATTCGGATGTTTCATACTGAGGGTGCGGGCCTTTGTATGGATCGCCAGTGGTATGGGACACTGGAATGAGAGGATAGCAAAAATATCCGACAAGTCAAAGTTAATCCAGAATGTAAGAACGTTTTAGAGTAGCAAGCTCCGAGAGATAGAAAATATAAGCAATTGCAGATCTGTTGACTTCCAATAGCCTAACTATCTTAAGGTAAAATTTCCCTTATATCTATGGATAATGATGTTGAAGCAAGCTTAATGGGATAAAAGAATATGGATGTGGCGGTTGATGATGAAAGCCCCGTTAGAGACCTACCAATGACTGAGACTTTTAATGCCGCCCTCAGTAATGAAGTAGAGTCCCAAGGAAGAATATCTTTTGGGGGTATTTGGTAAAATGCTAGCTGGCCCACACTGGGATCTTTATGATGATTATGAATACTGAAAATATGACGATGATATCATAATAGAAAGTGAAGATCCTAAGGAAGGAGATGAAGAAGACCCTAACGAAGAAAATCCTGAGAAGAAGAAAACCTAAGAGGAGAGGATTCTAATAATGATAGTAAGGAGGGAAGTTCCACTGGTCCTAATATAAATCCTTGAATAAGGTGGAATGTTTAGTATTTTGAGAAAGGATGGCATGGTTCGCCTATTTTAGAGCTTTTTGAGTAGGAGGGTTTATGTGTCTGTAAAGAAATGTGTGTGAACAATGATTTTTTTAAAAAATAATAATAATAATAATAATAAAATAATCTTTTATATGTTTAGTATGAATGTAAGCATATCAATGTAAATCTTGGTTCCAAAGATGCCTTTGAAGTTATGAATGAAGTGATAATTGTTATGTAAGACTTGCTTTGTACTGTGAATGTTATTGATGATAAGGACTAATTATTCTTTTAGGGATAGATGGACTTAAATCTTCCACCACCAGGCACTGATCCTGCAGGCTATGCCCCACCGCACAATTCAGTTGGGAGTGTCCATCCCCGACTAACCACGAGGATGAACACATCAGCAAATACCAGAAAATCCCTGATGAAATGCCAGGTTGATTGGCGCGACTGGCAACAAAAAGCAACCCGCATCGAGCTTTAGAACAATTTCAGAAGCTGAACCCGCCAGCATTTAAAGGAGAAGCTGATCCCATACAAGCAGAGGAATGGCTTCGTCGAATTGAGAAAATACTAACTGTTATGGAATGTAATGAGAATCAAAGAGTGTCCTTTACTTCTTTCATGTTTCAAGGTGAGGCGGAACATTGGTGGGACATGGTTAAAGATGGAGCTAATTCCTTAGGAGAGAAAGTTTCTTGGAACTTTTTGGTTAAGAAGTTCAACGAAAAGTATATACCGGGGGTAGCTAAAGATAAACTCGCACTAGAGAATTCAGGAACTAAAGCAAGGACAAATGTCTGTCAACCAGTATGATGTCAAGTTTACACAATTGTCAAGATATGCAGCAGGGCTGGTACGTGAAGAATCAGAAAGAACTAAAAGGTTCGTGAGGGGATTAAAATCTGAAATCAGAAGTAAATTAATTCCGTTCCAACTCCAAATCTATATTCAAGCAGTGGAGAAAGCATTGGAAGTTGAACGGGATATATTGGAAGATCAGGAAGTCAAAAGTAAGGAATTACCCCTTCTAAGCGCCCCCACTATCAGGAGACACCTAGCCCCGATATGTCAAATCACAGATTCAATAGAAGTGTGGGGTCCTCGGTAGTATCGGCTTCTAGATCAAATGGAGGTACATGGCATCGAGTGGGATTCCCTCGAAGACCTCAGGCAATACTTCTCACCGTCCCGATGTTGCAGGAAGCTCGTGGTGCCCCATATGCCATTTGAACCATGCGGGCAGTTGTGTTCAGGGCAAACAATGTTTCTCCTGCGGTCAAATGGGTCACATAAGGAAAGAATGTCCGATCTTACAAGGATACCCAAGTACGGGATTTGGGACGGAAAGGCGAACTGGGGGCACTGCCCATTTTTCGGGATCAATAGGAACTTTCAGGCGACCGTTCAACACACCCGATCGGCGGAAACCCAGTCATCAGTGCAACAGCCTGGAGCTCGGCGGGAGAGGAATGCTTGACTCAGCAGGAGGCTCGAGCATCAAATGTTATGGTGAAAGGTATAATCAATTTAATGGGGCATATTGCCCGAGTATTATTGACCCTGGGTGTCACGTACTCTTTGTCTTCTCAGCATTTGCATCCAAACTAAACATGAAACCTAAATCATTGAAATTCGACTTGTGATATCGACTCTATAGGAACGGATATGGTTACTAATATGTATTATAAGGAGTGTGAGGTCATGATAGGAGAAGTAAAAACATGGGTGAACCTCGTAAAATTAGGAGAGATGGAGTACGATGTTATTTAGGAATAGATTGATTGTTAACCACTGTGCCCATATAGGCTGCCACTAAAAGGGTGCATAGCTATGGTGAACGAGTACCTCAATTGTGTTTCGGAGGAGTTACCACGCTTACCTCCGGAAAGAAAGATCGAATTTCTCGTAATGCCATTTGGACAAACCATCACCCCTGCAACATTTATGGACTTGATGAATAAGAATATTACCACCATATCCGATCAATTTGTGATCATATTCATTGTTGATGTAATAAATTATCCAAGAGTAGCGAGAAGCATAAAGAACATCTGAGAAATAGTTCAAATACATGAAGTATTGAGACATTGCATTAGACAGGGATCCTCGCTTTCCATCAAGAGTCTGGGTGAGCTTTTCCAAGGCTTTGGGGACTAGATTACATCCTAGTACTTGACACGCTCACAGACTGATGGCCAATCAGAGAGGACTATTCAGATATTAGCAGATAGGTTGAAAGCATGCATGTTAGATGTTGATAACTGGGAGAAGTATATACCACTAATGATGTTCGCGTGTAACAAACTACCTATTGACCTTTTGATGCAACCGTTGACGCTCAGTATGGTAGGTAGTGTAAGTCCCCCATTATTGGGAAAGGATTGGAGAACGAGGATTATTGGGCCCTGATGGTGTGCAATTAATAGAATATAATAGAATTTGTAGAGGCTAACTGGGAACTGGATGATGAGATGTAGAATCTTATCCACACTTATTTTGAGATACGTTAAGTTTCAAGGACGAAACTTTTTGTTAGGAGGGTAGTATTGTAACAACCGATTTAAATAAATCCGGATTATAGTCTAAATAATTTTCATTTAACTAGTATAACAGTCATGTTAAGCTTAATCCAAAATTTAGAAAATACTAGAAATTATGTATATATATATATATATATATTATATATATATATATTATATATATACATAAGTATCCACATGGCACATTTTAATACTAAGTATATTGTGCATATTTATAGAGGTATAATACATGAGAATACTTATACCTAATCAAAGTACAAAATTATAGTATATTATGGGAATATTTACACTAAATACTCCAAACCCC